>JAGVSQ010010696.1:0-12731 GCA_022683975.1 Rhyacophila evoluta
TTTCACGAGAATTGTTTGTCAGACAATTGCTCAACCCAATCGGCATCCAGTCCTGAATTTTTGGATTTTTAAAATCCGTCAGATGTGAAATCGAGCCTACATTCCCAGGATTGCTAGGCGTGTACGCTACCAACTACGCTACCGGGGATACTAATAAAAAATGGAGTATATAGATCTCAGCAGTGTGAATGTGACCAATCAAAAAATAAGTTATGTATGTTGCAACGACGAATTTGAACAGATTTTTGTTATTGTATATCAGTAAACTGCTCAGTCTTGTGGGAATTCTGTTCTTAATCTTTGAATTTTTATAAATCTTACAGCTGTGGGTTTCAAACTCATAATCTTCGACTGTGCACACGAAAGTTCTTACGTTAATCTTTCGACCATTATTTAATATATTCGTCGCTTCAGTCCTGCATGTTTTCAACTGAAAGCACAACATACGGGCGCAGCTATAAAAAATAACGCTCTCGACGTAAAGCCTTTCACATTTATTTATTATAATACGAGGAGATGTAACGGAACAAAGTGACACGTGCGCGGGCCTAACGGCAAATCGTTACCGGCGCCAAACAAGTTAACGGCGGCGTCCCGCTGCTAACGGCGCTAACCCTTTTAAGTTCATTTGTATCCGTTTGCGACGCTGAGATAAACAGTAGGGGCACTTTTTTGGCATCTCTAGATTGAGAAAAATGGTCACTTTATGGGTTTTAAGGTCGCTTTCTTTTTGAAGTACATGACACAGTGGTTATCAATGATGATATTATAAAAGATTTCCGTTCAACTGAATGTTTATTTATTTATGTCACATATTCAAAACATTATACACTACTAATGCAATGAATTTACAACGCAAAAAAGAGAAATGAAAAACAAATAACCTGAAAGTGTTTATTTTTTTATCAAAAATATATTTATTATTCCATTAACATAAACAAATTTCATTCTCGGTTTAAAATAGATCAACTGATTCTGAATATATTAATAATTTATTTATATATTTCACTGTTTTTATATTTACGGGTTATAATTTTGTTAAGCCGTCATTTGATTTGGCTGTCATATTTCAGATCATATTTCACAGCCATAGAAAGTCTTTGAAAACAATTTATTATTAAATAGCTATGATAATAAATTATAACATCGATTGTAGAAAGGAAAAAAGACGCAACCCTCAATTTTATAATTCGATAATCACAATGTATATATTGTTGATATACAACGGAGACCATCTAGATTACATGAAATATCCATCGTATAGTAAATTACAAAGCCGCATAAAAATAAACCAGAGTATATTTACAGCTATTCGGTAAGCGCAGCAAAAGCTTTCTAATTTTTCGTATCCCAATTACTAGATTTTTTAAGATATTCAAGGAAGTATAATGTTAATATTGAAGATGATGATACAATAAATTTGATAAATGAATAATGAGCAATCACCAAATCTATCTATTCTTGTTATTGTTTCAAATTCTATTTTAATTTACACTTTTATTTACTACTTTTTCTACAATATTTACATTGTTTTATTAATGTCTTATTATTTTTATTTCGTTTCTAAATAACGTCTTTATTATCTTATTATCTATGTCGTGTTAAGAATAGTTTTTACCAACAATTTGTAACAATATTAACATACTCGTATGAAGTATATATTATTCAACCCGTGTGATCTAGAGACATCTGTAATACTTTAAAATATACTTTATTACTTTACTACATCATTTTTTACGATTAGAAATCAGGTTTTCTAATAATGTTTCACTGTATTTAATAAACAAAGCAAAATATATTATGGCTCTTTAAAAATGTAATGTCTTTAGTAATTCCTGTAACCATATATAACATTAAAGTATTTAATTAAAGTTAGAAGCAGCTGTGTGCCGTATAACATTAAAATTATTCCCCTTATAAATAAGCGTTTAAATTATGACATAATACTACTTTGAGCATAATCCACGGAATTAATTGACTAAGTCGAGTTTACTCAAACTTTTAAGTGGAATATGCGAAATAAAATAAACATAATATGCAATAAAATACATAATTTGATAACGCAGATCTTAAACTATCACGAGCTTTTTTTACCGTTGCGTAAAGCTCATGTAGCTTTTTTACAACTGAATAAAGCTTTTGTATAATCACGTTATAATATTATCAGTATATTTTCAGAATTGTTATATCCATTATATAATACAACAGGTTTTAATATATTACATAAAGTAATATTTATTTAACGCAGCTCTTTTAAATACAGTATCTTTTATAAATATAAAAATATTTTACAGTGTAGATTCAATATCTAATATAGTTGATTTCTCCCTAAAGAGATTGAAAACATATTGGCTCCTCAATAGCGTAGGGATTACGGTGCACGCCTATCAATCCAGATACTGCAAGCTTAATTCCTACATCTGCCGGATTTAAAAAAAAAAACGAAAATATAGGACTGGATGTATATTTTGTTTAAACAATTGTCTGACAAACAATGCACGTAAATTTATTAAGACATGTTTTACATTGCGGAAATCCATATACTCCACTTTTTGATGGTCATTTGTGTATACCCTTAAGCTTCACTTTTGGAAAAACATGCTTAAGAAAGAGGTATATATTTAATGAATTCAATAGCATTCTCATAAAAATAACGATAACTCAAAATTGTAGAATTTGATAACGTTTTATATTTAGAAGTAGATTCTATCAATTATATTTCTTCTTTTTTTACTATACCAGCCCCAAAAATGGAGCACATGGATCTCAACACTGTGAAGATGGCTACAATAGAAACGAAGGAGGTCGATCTCCGTTTCGTCAAAACTTATTTTTCACAAAAATTAGTTATCGGCCAATGGACATCAATACTGCATTTATGATTTTTAGCGATAGAATCATTATTGATAAACGTTTTTATTAATATTTTTACTAATAATTGCTGATCTAAATATATTGTAAACTCAAATCAATGTTTGCAAAAAAAATTGTATTATTATATATCAACTTTAGAAAGAAAAAAAAACGTAATCCGTACAGATTTAGGTAGACAGGTAGAAAAAACGTCTATTCAATAATATTGGACCAAAGTCAAAATATGAAATAGACACAACCTTAAAATGCATAAAAACCTGGTGTTTTTTAAACCATGTTTGCTCCGCAATGTGAAGACGTGTTGACAACTTATTTTCCACTAAAATTATTAGCTTAGAATTGTTTTATTCATCCAATCTGAAATTAATTTAATATGTTATTTAAAAACAACCAATAAAATTGATAAAGTCCTTATAACAGGCTATTTTTTAAGCTTAAATTTAAATTTAAGTACTCATTCGACATATGCAGCTATAGCCATTTAATAGAACGTGTATTATGTTGTATACGTTGTTATTATCGAAAAAACTCTTCTGAAAAAACTAAGAGTTACGTCCTTTTCGTTTACACAGTCAATATTATTCAACTATTGTAGTATTGAGGCACTTATTACACTCTGAAGGATATTAAATCACTTAGTTAAGCTAACACCTTAAAATAACAGTTAGATAGAGTTTGTGAGTAGACGATGAGAAATAAAAACTCTCCTATTACAGCATGTCTCTGTATTTAATAAACAAAACATTTTTATTATCAAAAAAAAATAGAGTGTTCTATTGTTTTTCTCTTCAATCGTCGTTATCGTAATATCAGCTGTGGAAAGAAAAAATGACGGAACGCACAAAAACGTTTATTCAATGGTTTTGAGCCAAATTCAAAGTATTGCATAAACGCAATCTTGAGGTATATGAAGATTAAAACTGGTATTTTATTTACTTCATAGATCTGTTTAACGAGTTATTTAAAATAAAACCAAAAAAATTGATGGGGTGAAATTAATTTTTCCTGGTCGCAAATTTCACTAACAATATTTTTTTAAACTTCAAATCTAAATGTAGACACTAATTCGACATTTTTGGCTTACACTCTTTTGCTAGAACGTGTATCGAATTATCGAATAAATAACATTTTGAAAAATTGAGGATTACGTCCTTTTTTCCTTTCTTCAATTGATATGATAATCTATTATTGTAGATATTCAATAATAAATCGTTATCAACGAATTTCTATGACTGTGAAGTATAACATGAAAAGTTACAGCCGAATCAAATAACGGCCAAACAAAATCAGTCTGTAACATAACCCGTATATATAAAAACAGTGATTTATATATATATATTAGTAAATTATCATTATATATTTATAATCAGTTGATTTATTTTCAGCCTATAATTATACCTATATATATATATATAAATATATATATATGAACCGATATATATGAACATTATTTACCACTATTTTTTTTTGCATTTTTAGATGATATACATATTTAAATTAGAATAATTGTAATGACTAAGTGATTCAAATAAGTAGCAAACATGGATAAAAAGAAAGAAAAATATTTTTAATACCATCTACCTTAATTTATACACACGTAGGTTTTTTCAAATATTCGAACGTGGAAAGCTTATTTGGTATAATTTAAGCTTTCACATTTTCCAGACGAAAAACCAAGTAAGACAATATGGTATCCACCCCAAACACTAAACTTAAAAAAATAGCGTGCATCCGTCGACCATCCATGTAGCCTGTATATACCAAGCCACGGGCATCACTTAGCCACCCGGGCCAGTTTGAGGGAGACATGAATTAAATATGAGACCACCTTCTCCTGGAAACCGGTACATCTACCCTATCCACAGACCTCTGATACATTGGCGTGCTTGACTATTATACTACAAGGGTCGTTCAGGTCTCAATAGGGGATGTTTCATTGTTTGTTTAAATTGCCGCTTGTTTTATAACGATGGTACTAAATAGCCAAACTTAAACTACGCATAAAACATGCATGTGCATAAGTGTGGGGGCATTTTTTCAAAATATCTTAAATACCAAGTGTTTAACTGCACTTATAAACTAACACAATATTCACACATTGTAAGCTGTAGTATTTTGTTATAAATATAATAAATTGTATCATATCGATGTCCAGCTATGGTCGAAAAAAGATCTATCGCACACAGAACTAACAAGATTCAAAAAAAAATGAAACACACAAAACCACCCATACACACTAGCCAACTCTAAGCAAGTACACATTAACCAAACTCTTTTGTTGCTCCTGAATATTTGATACAAATGGAGTTGGCTGATTTTAAGATTGAACCATCAATAATATTTACCATGGTATTACCATTTACAGGTAAAACATGTAGAGCTTAAAAATATAATATTTATATATATGTTATATTTTATATAAGATAAAACGTCAAATTATATAGACATTTTATTAGAGAATTTGATGTTTTATCTTGAAAGAAAATGTATAATATAAAAATATTGGTGTTTAGACAATTGCTTAGTGCATTTAATTAACGTTAAGTGAATCTACATAAAAATACAAAATGTATCCAATATTCAATTTGATCAATCCTATTACTGCAGATTTATTTTAATATTTGGCTGTATACAATATGTTCAGTCTCTTTTTGATCATCGGCGATGATGTTAAAAATTGAAAATGAAAAAAGAATAGTTAAACTAATAAATAGTATTTTAGAAAATCATAGAAGTTAGCGTGAGTGCCTCGTATATATAGACTGCGGGTTCAATTGCCACATCTGTTGGATTTTGAAAAATACAAAAATGCAAGATTCGGGTGGACAATTGTCTGGCGGTTAATTCTTGTGAAAGTAATCTGTTGATACATAAATCTTGACATTATAAATATCTGTACACCCTACTTTCGGAGCGGAAATCTTCATACTGTAGATCCATATTCTCCACTTTCGAAGCGGACATCAAAAATAAGTATTATGAACAGGTGCAAATTTAACATTGCTACTGTAACCCTATCATTTAGGAGGCGTTCTTGCAAAAGTCAGACACACACATGTTTTTTTCTGTTTTATAGTATATATATAATGTAAATTGGATTTACTGCTTCACATATATGAGCGTGTTACTAACATGTATTCCTCACATTCGAAATGATTATTATTGTCAATATTTTTCTGATTTAATAATTACAACCAAACTAAATAGTATTTTGATTTCTTATTAAATATAATTACACAACATGATTGAAGCTTTTTATTGCGATGTATAATATTTTCAAGAAAACACACGTGGAAAACTTCATGTGTATTTTCTGTTTTATAGAATAGTATGTTTTATAGAATTCGGGTTACAATAATGGCAAGTGGAAAAGTCAAAATAAATAAAAAAAATTATACTTGAATGTAAGTTATACACCTTTTTATGGTAGTAATATTATAATATGTGAAAATAACAAGGTTAAGGTACGCCACTTTGAGAACCCCTAACTGTAATATATACAGCTTGTGGCCTCTCTAAACTGCTTTCTTAGTCTTTAGATTATTCCTTGTCTGTAGATCTGAGTACGCAAGTAGATATAATAATATATACACTGAGCGAAGAAAACGTATTCTCTTCTGTATAAGTATATTCGAGGTTGAGGGTATACATTGTATTAATATAAATTAGGTCTTTGTTGATAGAAAGATGCAAATGTAATATTTAATGGTGAAAATGTTATAATATAAGATTTTGCTGAAATTGTGAAAGCTTTTAAATATGAACTTTTTTCAGGATATAAAATAAAACTCATTGAATGTAATGTATTTTTTATTTATATTATATTCGCTCCCAATATGAAGTATATGGATCTACACAGTGTGATGATATCCACTACAAAAGAGGAGTATATAGATTTCCGCAAAGATGCCATGGCAGATTATTTTTCACGAGAATTGTTTGTCAGACAATTACTCAGCTCAATAGGCATCCAGTCCTGTATTTTCTAATTTTTTAAATCCGACAGATGAAGAATCGAACCCGCATTCCCAAATTGCTAGGCGCGCACGCTACCAACTACGCTCTCGGGAAGACAATATTATTTGATTTGTTATTGATCAATAATTGTCATTTTAAAATTGTCTGTATGAATATTGTTGAGCTTTATATAATTTCCTGTTAATTATCTTTTATATCGAAAAAAAGCGTTACTCTGGGCTTTATCATATTTATTTTTTACAATATCTGTTTTCACTTCCACTACTCACAAACTCCACCACTTGCCACTTAAAGATATAAAATGGCGTAATAAAGTGATTAAATAATCTTTAAAGTTTCCCAAGATCAAAATGGTTAAATAATATCAACTGTGAATTTTTTTTTCAAAATACATTTTTTACGATAATCACAATGTATACAAGCTAGTAAATGTTCAATCAAAATAATATAAGCTCTACGGGTTAAGGTTAACTTCTAATTTTGAAAAAAGATGGTTTGCTTAATTCATATGGAATCCACCACATCAATTATACTTTTTTTACTACATAAATGAATATTATGTTGCATAAATAAAATACAGTTTTCATCTTCGTACACTTCACGGTTTTATCTATTTTACTTTGATCCAAAATCATTTAACCAACGTTTCTGTGCCTCTTTTAAAATTGGTTATATGTAGGTTACGTCATTTTTTCTTTTTGCAGTCCATATACTTAGAATTATGGTTAAAGCGTATGAAATATTGCAAGAGATATATCGTATTAAATTATCGTTACTTAATTCATCTAAATAGCCATTTAACGTCTAGCCAATGTATTTCACCAATTTTTTACCGTGTTCACTTCAAAAGTAGAGCATATATAGGTGTGAAAATTTCCACTCCAGAAGACATATATAGAGATACTATATAGATACCCCTAATATGAATATACGTCTTGAAAAAATATTTTAAACGAAAATCAGTTGTCAGACCACTGCTCAAATCAATGGGTATTAAGTCCTGCATTTTAGATTTTTTTAAATGCAGCAGATATGAGAATATAATAGGAATTTTCTGAATGTGAGGTAATACACTTTGTGCGTCAAAAATATCATAAGCCATAAGTTTAAGGTATTCGCAACGTGACATACAAGAATAAAAAAGGGCTTAAACCAGATATATTGAAATTAAATCATATAACGAATGCGTTTTACCCCTCGTTACACATCACATGTAACACCGGAAAACTATTTGAAAAATTATCATAAATTACGAGGCACATTTTGTCTAGGCTGAATTTATAGATAAATAAAATAGCTGCCATTGGGGCACTGAAAATTTTCAAACACCGATGGCCATTCATTTTTTTTATAAAGTGATTATATAGTATGCCGTTTGGGCTAGCGGTATTATCGAGGCACATTTTTTGAGGATTCCACAGGCAATGTTGTAACGATTATTGTTGACTTTGTTGTGCCTTAATTAGATTAACTAGGCCTACAGCAACAGAACGATGGTACGTCACAGATAGCTCGTGCTACATTGGAAAAATTTCAAGGAACTTTTCCATCGCCCTGGAATATAAAACGCTCTTTATATTACGAACTTCCCGGAATTAATATATACAAAACAAATAAACAAATCAATCGGTAAGTGAGTCTTTCTCTACAGTCATTGTTTGTAAAAGATTTTTATCAAAGACACTTACGTGTTCTTCAGCTGTTTTTTTTATTCTTGTCAAAAGTTTGTCGGAAGGTTTTCGCGGGCAAAATGAAAGAATGGTCCAAAAATAAACACACCCAATGCGAATAATATTATACTAAAGAGTATGAATTTAAAATAATGTATACAATTACGAAAATTCTAAAGACCCCACTCGTCCCTTCAACTCGCCTAAATTTGTGTTGATATTTTTTCTTTATCTTGTAATATTTTCAATTTATATTCCAATTAAGAGGATTTTGCGTGTAAAAATGAAAACAACTTTTTTCAGTCAAGTCAATTCAATTTACATTTACTTAAATTTTCGTTACTTCTTTTAAAATATTTATTTTTAAATTACAAAAAAAATCTTGTCATTCGCAGACTTTTTGATAATTGTTGTTAATATCAGTAACAATTCGAGATAATATTATTTTTTTATAAAAAAATCCTAAAAAATATTTAATTCAACTTCAGACTTCCTGACAAAAGTTGTTCAAATATACACTACTAAATATAGCCCTCATCCACTCACTTCATATAATTAGTCCACTGAAGTTATACAAATATAAGCCCCAACTCTGCAGAAATTCTTAGAGTGCTGAATTTTGGTATAGAGAGATACATGCTATTGAGGAGTGCACAACTAATATAAATTAATGAGGTCGATAGTTGCGACTCCAATATGAGATGAATTACTCAAATCAGTCCAGCCAGCTGTTGGACCCATCGGGCGCCATCCGGCTTGGTTGCAGCACGGCCAAATTTGATTGCTTTTAAAAAAAATTGGCGTCATAGGGTGCGCGTGATGATCTCTTTATACACATTGCTTTAGCATATAAGTGTCCATTTTTTCAATTAGCTTCTTTTCTCATCCCATTTTTTTTAACTTCAGCACACTTGAGTGCGTGGCAACCTAAGTCTTGGGTAATTTATATTTACTTCTAGGACATTCCTGTCAAATAAAGCAGATTGCTTCTCGATATCAGAGCTCTAGTGTGTGCCTGATTAAGACCAGGTGTAAGGTCATGCTGGGTGAATAGTGTGCACTATTTCAAAAAAAGGAGACAGCAGAACAAGGATATTATAAAGAGAAAAGCACACAGATTGAAACAAAGTCTGAAGATAAACATTAATCCGAACTACAATATTAAACCAAAAATGAATTAATGAGCAGACTTACAATATATTTTTTCCCGGTAGCGTACTTGATAGCGTGCGTGCCTAGCAATCTGGGGAATGCGGGTTTGATTCCCTATCTGTTGGATCTTTAAAATCCAAAAATGCATGACTAGATGCCCGTCGGGTTAAGTAATTGTCTGACAACAGTTCTTATTAAAACTAATTTGTCAAGACGTCTTCACATTGCCAAGATCTATATACTCCTCTTTCGTAGTGGATATCTTCACACTATGAATGTCTAAATGCTCCACTTTGAGAGCGAACATTTTGTAAAAAAAAACATTTTCAAACAACAAAACCTAATCAACCTAATGAAGATACCACGTAAAAAACTTACCTTTTAAGTGTACGTCGAAAATGATGTGGTAAGGAGAAACATAAACGATATAACTTTGTAAATCGAATTATCTTTTAAACAGCCACTATTATGAATTAAAGTAAATAAACTGTCAAACTTGCCGTATGACACTTTTTCGACTTATGCGTGGTATTATTGATAACTCTGCTGCTTTGGCTAATATTGGTCTCTACGTCCCTGATAACTACATAAGAAATCGAGAACATCAACTATTTTTCATTCCTAAATGCAGAACTATCCTGCCAGTAGTCATGCCAATACTGAGAGCGATGGTTATTTTTAACGAGATTGCCTCGGATATTGATACCTTCCACCTATGTGAGAGTAAGTTTAAATGGATGCTATAATATACATTATTAGAATAGGGCCTGTCTAATTTTCTTGACTCTCTTCTTCCTTCTGTATATATTGTATCTATATATATTAATTCTTTATTTTTTATGTTTTTATATTTTTGTTATAATCATACGTATATTGTGTTGTTAATGTATTAAACTAAAGTATAAACAATATTTATAAAATAAATTTAAGAAACTCATCTGATTAGACCAACTTAAAAGCTTTTTTCCTTTCAGTATACATTATTTGACTTTCTAAAAGCCTATTATTCATGTGTAATATTATCAAAAAAAAATACATGGATAATAATTGATTGACAAACCAGGCTTATATAACTTGTCAGATAAACCACACTGGCTTAAATTAAGGTTATTCATTTATACCTTCTTGCAAAGCGTTTTACATTCGTTACGCTATTGTATATGCCTGCAAGTATGTAAATATTTAAAGAATGCCGCTTAAAGTTATTTATCATGTCATTTAAAAATTGCATATTTATAATACTTATATTGAAAGGAGAAACAGAAATTTAACTATTCTTCATTCTTTACGTTCCTTTGAGATAATATTCGTTAAAGCTGTTCTTAACATAAAATGATCAGAGTTTTTCAAGCTGTAAATAAATATTATTCTCTCTTTCTATTCTTGTAGGGACATAGTTTTTGCAAAGTTTGGGAACATTGCTGCCATTAGAAATCTTCCACTAAAGTTTTGCGAGTAAATTTGTTATGCAAATGAGACTGCGCTTCTCAAACTGACTGGCGCTGTCTTCTGAGTGGCACTAAACTGCAGTCCGCAAAGTTTATGGGGTACTAGAGACGATGGGGTTGACTCGTAAATAAAAAAGTCTGTACTTATTTGTAAAGAATATATTTCGAGATTAGGATCACATTTATTTAACGGAATCTCTCAACTGTGCGAAAACAAAATACTATGTGGTAAGATATATAACTAAAAAATTTGTAAATTTTATTCTATTATTTGATAAAAATTACATTCCATTATTTAATTTATAAAATAATTAAACTCTATTATACTGTCTTCCTTATATCTTAATGCTGTTTGCGGTAGCGAGTTCAAATCATACGGCTAGATAGATATTTTGTATAAGCAAACATGAAGAATTGGATGCCTAATAGGTTGATTGGCTACCAATCAATGTGTTTGTGTTTGTGTAGTACTAAAGGTAACAAATCAAGCCTTGCAGCTGTATAAATATTCTTAAAAAATAAATATTCATATCTAGATGTCTGGTGGGTTAAACAATACCAGACAATTCTTAGGAATATCTTTTTTTATTCTTTTTTTATATTTTAATAAGTTTTTGATATTTTCCTTATAAGCATATGTGTATCGTGTTTTTAATGTTTTAAACTTATAATTTGTAATATTACAACATGTATAAAAATAAATAAATAAAATAATTTAGTTATTCCCAACATTGTGAATGCTCCATTTGAAGTGAGAAAAATACTACAATCGATTGAAAGAGGAACTTAAATTAAGGGTGTATTCCTAAAGCAAACTTATTCCACTTTTTAAAACTGGTAAACTTCCATATGTGAAACTCACATATGGAAGTAATACATATAATTTTGGCATAGTAGAATAAATTTATTTTGGAAATATATCTCTCAAATATTTGTCTGGAAATATGCTGTAATATATTTAAAATATATTATTTTCCGTTTATGTATCTAGAATTACAATTTAAAATTCAACATTAAAAAACTAAAGCCTTTAATTTTATAATACTTGTCACTTCAAAAAAAAAGGTTAAAATGTTTTCACGGAAGTCGATTTTCAGATAATCAATTAGTTTGTTGATCATCGCGTTCTAAATTCAATTTTTAAAAAGCTCCATTAAAACCTTCAACCTTTGGTACCAAAGAGCATAAACTTAGCAATCGATCGTATGGTGAGATATGTAAAATAAATTACCTACTATTTAAACGTGTAATCAAAAAGAGAAACATAGTCCACATACATTTATGACAGTTTATTTGACATGTGTATAAAACAACTTAATATGTGAACACCGATTTGCTTTTAATAAAGGAAATTTATCTAAGTGAAAACAATTGTATGTCAGCTAAAAACGACGATTTTTCACCGTAAGAATTTCCTTTTAGGTTTCATAATTGATTATTTCTGTCTTGCTACTGTCTCGCCTGACTGGAAAAATAATATACAGACTATCCACAACATGGAAAACTATCTTTCAGCAAAATTTATATTATATATAATAGCTGCCAGGTTAGGTTAAGTTAAACATACGTTTTGTTTTAAATTATTTAGATCGCATTGCTTAATTGATAA
>JAGVSQ010010697.1:0-12730 GCA_022683975.1 Rhyacophila evoluta
GAATTTAAAATCAATTTCCATCAAGCACCATCAGTCGAAAATATTAATTATTACTTTTTGGTAAAAATATAATTTTACAATATCCTGGTTTTGTAAACTAAGTAATATAATGCTAAACAAAAGAATCTTTACGAATTCTTCTCGTAAATGGCTGTTTTTAATCTGAAATGAAACACTTTTCAGGCTTTGGAGGCAAATCAGTTAAAACTTTCCATATGCATGGCAATCCGATGTATGTCTTAGTTTCGTCAAATGTCTCCGACAGTGATGTATCGATGGCCGATGTTCAACGAATGGATGCAGAAGGCAAAATAAAAAGGTATGTATGATGAAATTGGGTATTCTTGATGTCATTTTACAGTCAGACTCCTGGAAAGAATATTTTGAAAATCGATGAAAGAGCTAAGGTGAATATTCGAATTCAAAAAATAAACAAACACATACTTATGAACTTTGTCAAGCGCTTCATCTTATTAAGAAAAAGATATGTTTTTTTTCTTTGCCCAAAAGCTACCGTTGATTATAAAATTATTTGCACATCTGAGTTATTGTTGGTTATGATAGTATTCTTCTTACTACATAGAATAGGGATGCTCAACCTATGGCGCGTAAGCCAAACTTGGTCCATTGTATGATTATAAGTGAGGCGTATTAAAGACAGGCTCTGAGTAGATTTATGGAATTGAAAAATATTATATATAATTTTTTAGAACAAGAAAATGAGCTGCCTGTTGAAATAACCCTGTTGTTGTATTGTTTCATACCCATTGGCAATTGGTTTTTGTATTTTTAGTTGTCATACTATCATAGTGTTATACTGTCTCTATTTTCCAACCCAAACCTTGAAGGTGAGGAGGTAGAAAAGGTGTTTGAGTGGTATGGCACATTTGAACTCGTATGTGAAAAAAATTGGTGCATGGTATGTAATAGGTTGACTATCCCTGACATAGAGCATTATTGTGTTGCACTTTCAATAAGAACACCTGTAATTGGTTTTAATGTTTTCAAATATTATATTTCAGAAATCTGCTAAATCCTCCAAGAAAAGACACGATTCAGGTGCCTTCGAAAGGTTTTGCTATTGTTCGAATCTTAGCAGACAACCCTGGAACATGGCTTTTTGAATGCAGATCATGTGGAATTTCATCATTACCGGCAGCCATTGTCATCAAGGTCAAATCACATCTGCCAGCAAAAATTATTGATACATTGCCGAAATGTGGAAACTATAAACCGGCAGACACATTGCTAAATTAGATTATACTGACAGTTACCAAGCAGACATTAAAATTAAACGTAAAACAGACTTTAATTCACTATGTGCACAGTAATTTCAAGACCACGTTTATAGTGAGTAAATGTGCAAGGAGGATAAATATTATATTTCAAATTAAAATATGATGAAAAATGAGGACATAAAAATCATTATTTTTTGTTGTTGACACATTTTGGTTTCACACACCTAATATTTATCTTCTAATTAAGATTAAAATAAAATGAAATGGATTTTTCATACCTTGATTAAATCGAAAATACAATTCTCTCGTTTTTAGAAATTTTAATATGCTTTTCTCTTATGTAGAGCTTTTAGATCTCTTTAGCGTCAAGATTTATTTTGAATGAATTATTTTACAATGATCATTATAAGCTAATCGTAAAGTTAATGGGATTTTATCTAAAAACATCGTATGCAACCATGGATTTAAAATTTTCATCTTCAAGATTGTGTTCACATTCAACTGGCCACAGTACCGACTGAAATTTATATTTCATGAGTATTATCATGGTGCTAAATAAGAAGAATTATTTGTAAAAATAGTGGATATTGATTATGATAAATAAAATATGCAATTTACGTTATCTTCTTGTGCTCATTATAATTTCGTTTGATTGAATTTCAATTGAAATTACTGTGCAATTTATCATATGAGTCATATACAATAGTTTCTATATACCATAAGTCCACATTGTTAAAATGTTGGCAAATCAACTGTATTGTTCGTTATTTTTTTTTGAAACAATTTTCTAGTTGGATTTATGGTCATTTGGAATTTATTATAGTTTTTAAATCCACTTTTTATTAGCTTTTATGGCTGCTGAGAACTTATCAACATTTTATTATTTTATGAAGTAGCCACTAGATTAAACCTCAGAATTAGTTCAATTTAAAATAAAAATGGACTTATGGTATGGGTGGCTAACAGTTATCAGATGTGTTGTTGGTGAATTGGTATTAGTATTGTATATGTTTATTTTCAATTTGAACTTATTTTTTGGCTTTAAATTACAACTTTTAGTGTTAGTAGACCGCCGCCAAAAATTTCAAAAGCAGGTTACTCATAGTGGTTAAAACTTTGGCCAATCATGCCATATAGAAACTATTCGACTCATATATTAATTTTTAATAAATAGACCATTTTCAATTTTAAACTGTTTTTATGTATGCAAAACTGATTTTTGTAAATGAATATATCCAATTATATTATAGCAAATATGAAGAGAGACGTCTAAATGTACCTAAGCAAATGTTATAGTTTGAATATAACCTATAACTGATTGATATCATAAACAGTTAGATAATAGTAATACTGTTTTTGTAGATAAATTATAGTAATTTTTATTACTATATAATATTCATTACCACTGTGTTACCAATTTAAAAAAAAAATTTGTGACTACATTGTGATTTTGATTAAATTAAATATAAGAATTAATTTAAATTATTTGAGATTTCTCTGTGAAGTATATAAAATTATTTTAGGTATTTATTTAATAGGCTAAGTATTGTACTATTTGTTGGAAATTATTTTTCAGTATTTTCAGAGTTTATTGTGTATAATTTAAATGAATAAAATATAATATTTTCATGTTATATGAGTTGTGTAGAAGACTTTGTTGATTTTTTATACTATGGAAGAAGCTGTGTATATGGCATGTTTTCTGTATGATGCTCTAAAAATAATAATAGATTTAAAAAACTAAAAATGTGTTTCAATATCAATGCCTTTTATACGTCACTATCCATAATACAGTGAAAACGCTTAATGTGAAAAATCGGCTAACATGAAATAATATTGTGATCCTGATAAAATCTATGTAATTTCATACCCATTGAGAAGTATGGAAGTACATGTACGTCCTTGCACCTTGTCGCCTTATTTTCAAAGACATTCCTTTATTTTTTGATAAAATGTCACTTCTTTTAATATGTATACTAGATAGATATGTCAATGATATGTCAAAGTTGTTACAGTTATCTCATATATTATAAGCTAGAAAAAAATACGTTATATTGCAATAAAAATGAGAAAAAAAGTGATTTCAGCATTGAAAAATTCCCTTAAGCTCTTTCAAGGGTTTAATATGAAAAAATATTCCGGTTCCCTCAGTTACATGTTAGCCGATTTCCACTGTATTAAATGGTCATATATATCCATATTATAATATGGGGATAGTATTTTTAGTTCTTTATGGAGTAAGTTATATTTTTCTATATATAGGAAATCTTCGACTTACGACAGAGATATCGTTCTATACATAAGTTGTCAGTTGAATTTAATAAAAAAGTGTAAATAGAAGAAGGAATTCCTGTAAATATAAAAAATGGTCCCATCAATATTTCAATCTTGATCGAAAATGACATCTATATAAAAGAAAATTAAACTTATTAAAGAGTGGTTCGAATGTTGGCTAAAAGAGTTTTAGTCATATTTTCAAGCAATGTGTCGCACGTAGAAGTAATACTAGTTTCCATCTCTATCGATTCTATAATGTACTTTCATTTAATTTATTCTCATGCGTTAATGAGTATTGAATTATAATAATGATGCATAGGTAGGTTGATATGATAAAGAATACTATGAGTAATTTTATATTTATAATATACAGATGAAATACAACTAATAACATACATTATGTATAATTCAACCTCGGTTGGACCATATGGATATTTTATTTTTTAATGAGTAAATCAAATGAAAAATGAGAAAATCATTTAAAATATATAACTCGTCTATTTAAGGCTTCAAATTTATCAAATGTGTGTCGTTCTTAAGCAGCTCTATAAATAAATTGTTTAAAGGTGTAAATCAAAATAATTGCAAAAATAACAAGCAAAACAATCAGTTTTTACATTTACAGTCAAATTTGCACTTTCAGCTATCTACATTTCAAAATATAGGTTCTATTTTTTTTCATTCCATAAAGACAGATAATATTAAGGAAAATGAGGAATAAAACAAGTATTTTATTTCTTATAAAAGTATTTATTTATTCATAATGGCAGCCACATTAATCAATTATTCACACCAAAGTTCATCATACAAAATATATAAGTAAGTTATCTATTATACATTCTTCATAAGGATAACATTCTTCTAATTTATACAAATGAATGTCATGATTGCGTTATATAAATAATATGGAATATGTGAGAATGAATGAACTCTCTATCTAAAAATACAGTCTTCAAAATATAGTGTCGCAATCCACGATCACAGATGTCGCTGTTTCTGTGGCTTGAAGAAGAGTAAAGTTGTTTCTTGAAAATAACTATTATAATAGTAATTATTTTTATTGCTTTTTCTAGGTACAGGGCATATTTTTTTCATTCTTTTTTAATAAAACTATGATAACAATTTTATACAAAAAACACTCCAATGCTACCAAAATTCTACCAATTAAATTAATAATCGTTTGGTTTCATTTATATATGAATTTACATATTTTAAGGTAGAAGAAAAACCTGTGTTTTCAACATTCCTACGTTTTTGTCCTACCAATAAATTAGTTTATTCCTTGAATCCTTATGTATACGTTTCCAATTAATTGTCTTTAAAGAGTTATTTATACTTTTTGAGCAAGTGGTAAATTTAATGTATAAATGCTTTAAACATATTTTAAATTATCATCATTAAAGCATATGCAATTGTGATCTGAAGTCAATAAACCAAAATTTAGATATTTTAAAGTTGATTGTCATAATTTTTCTATTCTAATGTGGATATATTTTCTTTGCAGATATGGTTAAATATAATTTTATATTTTATTACAAAATAGCCTATGATAGAGGTTGATTTTAAATAAAATATATTCTTTGCTTTATATTTATAATATTTGTATTTAAAAATATTATATTTACTTTGCGAGTTTTAAAGCAAAGCAAACATTGAAAAGCAGTTAAATAAAATAATATATCATAAATATCATAAAAAAAAGATATTGCACTATATGACATAGTTCTTTTTAAGTTTAATAGATTTAGAGATATTTTTGCTTTAAATTTGGTAAGCATTGGGCGTAAAAACTATGGTTTTCAATTATTAAAATAAAACTAGAACATTCATCAGTGGTGGTCTATAGGCGGCAGGTGGTGACCACATCTTGGGAAGTTGTGTGGCACCGGAGGGAGGTCACCATGTGTTCCAACGTGTAAGACTAAATTCATTCCTATTACTATATGGAAAATGAAATGGCAATGGAACAACCAGTATCCTGTAACAAAAAGAATAAAGTAGAGTTAGAACAATCAATAAAAAAGTCAACAAGGGCTGAAAAATATCTATGGAAAAATTATCAAACTACTCTTATATTATTAACTAAAACGCTTCTTTAGGTTGGAAATACTGGTAGATATGGATGTTTTTGTTACAGTTTATGGGATTGATTGATAAATTATATAAATTGAATACATTTCAATACATTAAACTCATCTTAATATAAAATATAATTCATGGAAATAGTTTCATCAAGCCCATACAGTAGATCCTCAATGAAATGGACTAATGCGGGCAAGGAGGTGTTCATTAAAGCTAATAACCCATTATAATAAGATTCAAGTTTATAAAATTACGAAAATGCTAAAAAATTTGCCAAGACTTTATTTCATATCCTCTTTCACTGTTAGACATGATGTGACAATTGTCACTTCAATATGTGAAATATTGTTGGCTATTTCTTTTCCAGCAATTCTCTGTATTATTCTTCAAAAATCAGGAATTCATAACCTCATTATTTCCAATCATTTTCTGATGTTTGCAATTTTGCTTTTTTATAAATATTTTGTACATTTTTTTGTACAGTCGAGGTTTTACTGTTTTTCACACAACGGATTCAATAAAAAAATATTGAAATAATACATTAAAATGAATGCTAGTATTTACCTGGATTATCTGCTCTAAATCTGAAAACGACATAACCGTTGTTTGGCACAGCGATGGTATCTTTGTGTGGGGGAAGGTTAAACTGACGATGGAGAAGACCTCTTCGGTCCAAGTCTAGGGCGTGTTTCAAGTTAATTTTCTTCACGGTCTTGTCAGGGGATCGACCCATTCCTATCACGTTAAATGCTTGGCCGTGCAAGTGGAACGGATGAGATAGATTTGGCTGTTGTACTGAAAATAACAAAGAAAGAAAAGAGTTTTATATTTATAAGATCTCATAATTTCGATGCCACAATATCATTAAGAACTGTAAGAAAATATAAGCATTTCAATTATTGTTCTATTTATTCCTAATAATCAGTGCTACATTCATACCTTCATCAACAAGTACTACTTCTACGATGGCGTTAAGGGGAATATCAATGGTGTGAGAGCACATGCAGTTGGCACCACAATCTGGGGGTCTGTTATCACCGTTGCAGAATTGTTCTGGTGGGATGTCATCGATTTGAGATAGAGGTGGTGAAGGAGGAGCTTGGTATGAGATTTCATCAATGAGACTGATAACGTGATCTCCGCCTGGTGCAACTGAGGAAAAAAAAAATTTGTAAAAAATATTGTACTTCTAATAAAGATCGTCATTTCACAATTGGTTTATCAAATATTCACTTTGTAATTATATTCTTCGATAATACAGCAATCAAAATAGTTAAAAAAACTAAGATAGCTTCATGTATTTAAATGAAAATTAATTTTCATCTTTTGGACATTTAACAAACCAATCCTATAGCGATGATATTGATTACAATAAATTATTTTTATAATGGTTAAAATATTGCTTATAATGAAAGTGTCTTTATATAAAACTGTATTTTAAAGATGGATTTTATAAAGTCCTTTGGTCAATATAATTTGATTTCTCCTCGTGGCAAGTTATACGAATTTAAAAAATAATAACACTTTGGCAAATGACAACTTAAATTAAAAAAGGTTCAAACTATATATGAAAAATATATCAAAATATTATCAAATTATTACCTATTCATATTGTATTTATTGATATAAGACTCTTATATTTAAATAATGTAAATATAGTAAAAAAAAATACCCAGATATTTGTTGTATGTATTCGGAGTGAACAGTTCAGATGGTTTATAAAACAAGAATCTGAACGGAAGGAAGATCTTCACGTCAGGTCGGTCCTGGAGAAGTCCTTCATCAATATGCTTGGCACTCTTCAGATTGCTCACGCATACAGCATCCGGTCGTTTCACATTGCAAATGGCGTCCAAGGGATTCATAACCTAAAATGAAAGCAATATAGTTTGAAATAATCTTACAAAATAGACAAGCGTATTAACTGTCATTATATTTTATATGTAAAGCACAATTTTAATTTAATGTATCAAATAGTTTATACAAATTTATAGTACAATTATTAAATAATTAATGTTAATATGCTAATAATGTACAATAAATATACTTACTATTTTTTACATATCCTCTTAATGTAACGTGTCCTCCAATTCTACTGTGAATATACATTGTACAACAATCCATGAATATTTATATTCACTATGACTATAAATTAAACATTATACGTAACTTGCTACCTAATATTTATAGTTTTTTTCTAAAATAGTGCAAGATCATGTTGAGTATTTGTAAGAAGTACTCGTGTATATTTTAAGTGCACACAATAAAAACTATTTCATTGCTATCTACTGAGTATTTCTTAATACTTGCATCGGCTACAGTTGTAATTTGTACTACTAACTACATTCATACATGGTTATAGTAAATATATTTTGTATAAAAAGGGGATGCTGGTGTACAATAAGACAGCGTATCAAAAAACATATTCTTAAACGTCATTAAAATTCTTTGGACAAAAGTTATTTAACAAAAAACTATATCCGTGCAATATATTGAATAAACATTAAAACTAAAATTTTGACATTTTATGTAATATTTTATGAGGCTGATGGTTGTTCAAGTAATGCTGATTATAATTCATTTTGGAAGAAAGCAGCATCTTTTACTAGTGCTAAAATAAATCACATTATAAAAAAATGAATTGATTCCAGATAATTCATTAGCGAAGTTGTATCAACAGTGAGGCTGTGAAGCTCGAAAGTTGAAGGTGATAAAGAATCAGCGTTTCTTATGAAAGTCTAATGATATTTGACGTTTTACAGCCGATATAATATTTAAAAAAAATGATGTTTCAAAATCTCATTTGTACAGGTGTGTTTTATGTTCAATTTGGCCGCCATTTTGATTTAGCTGTCATTTTTCAGTTCATATTTATTTCGACGTCCACTTTTATTTTTACAAAAATATATTTACTATTCAAATACATAGTGGAAATCTGAACATCATGGAGTAAAATTGAGTCGATTTTTTAAAATTATTTATTATTTATTACAAAAATGTTTCATATGGTATAATGTTTGACAGTATTGCGGCTTGAAATATAATATAATTATTATAGTATGATAGTTTGTTTCGATGCATCCACTGACTAGACACATCCATAGACCACAAGAATACATTGCAGCAGTGTGAACATTGTGTAAACGAAATCATATATTTTTCAGTTATGTTATTATTAGATGAATAAAAGTTTTGTATCGATGGATGAGTCCAAAGATAAATTCCGATATTTCATCGGACATTTATGTGGCTGAACAGTTATATACAAGTATGGAAAAATGAGTATAAATTGTCTATGAAATATATTTATAAAAAATAATTAGAAAAATCTTCGTATCGCCGCTATGAGAAATAATTACATTATTGAAGAGTGAAAAAATTGCGTTCTCTAAATAATTATATACATAACTACTCACCTTAGCGAAATACACCACCTCGATTGATCGCCACTGCGTTCAAAATACATCGCTCACATATTTACAACAATTGACTTAAGTACATTACATACAATTATAATTATTAATCATATAAATTAAATGTATTCGACGAATCGGCAAAGTGTTGCCAGATAGAATCTATTTGTTAGTAGGAAAAGACAACTATTTGTGGCTACCGAATATAAATCGGCCAGTCCACTAATAAATAAGAAAATGAGTATTTTTTCATGATTTACAAAAAAAAAAAACGATGAGCTGATTTACAGCTCACGGCAAGAAAATTTGACATAAATATTGTAAACTGAGGCATTTTTATTCGTATCTGATTTTTATTCGAATCTAATAAAAGTGAAAGGCTGAAATATGTTAAGCAATGTTCAATTGCCCAACATACTATTATATACTTCGTCTCTTCTAAATAGGCACTATTCTTCCGAAAATATTCGGATTGGCAATGGCAATAAGTTAAATCATATTAAAAACATAAATTTCTTCCAAAAAAGAAATTATTTGAAAAAAAAATAAAAACACGAATGACCATTTTCGTATATTCTTTTTAGCTCAAAAAAATAAACGACGAAGTCATTCGTTTGACTCAAACAAAAAAAGCATTGACACCCAAGAACCTTTTTAAATAACTGAAAATTTTGAGAAAATAGATTTTAGTTGTATCACTTAAAAGCATTACCAATATTATATTAATTTTCGTCTGTAGCTATTAAAATTCACTGGACACCTGCTTTTATTAATAGTATACAAATGGCTTATATTGACAGCGTATGATATTTATTACCGTGATAGATAAATAATGTTATCTAACGTTAATCGTATTGGACGAGAATTTAAAGTAGGCACAGATTTTTCAAGCGCATTATTAAAATTTGCTCTATTTTAAACACTGGGTGGTATGTATTTAATATTATTTTCGCAATTATCTGATCCACTTAAGAAAAATAGTGTCAAGTATGAAAAAGGTTGTTTAAATGAGTAATGCACGCTGTATAATAAAAACAATTTGGTGCCAAGTAATGGGGAAACACACCGTCGGTTAATACTATTTATAACTCCTTTCGATTTAATTTAGTTGATTGGAATTGGTGGCAAATGATCGCCGCAGGTTGGGAAGCCTGGCGGTACGGGAGGAAGATCGGAGTGTGTGCCAACTTGGAGGACGAGGTCCATGCCTATGACTATGTGGAAGAGGAAATGGCAATGGAGCAGCCAGAATCCGGGGTTATCAGCTCTGAAACGGAGGATGACGTAGCCGTTGTTGGGTACGGCGATGGTGTCTTTCGCAGGAGGGTGGTCGCCTTCCTTGAGGTGACGGTGCAGCAGACCGCGCCTGTCGAGGTCCAGGGCGTGCTTCAAGTTGATCTTCTTTACGTTCTTGTCCGGAGACCGGCCGATACCGATCACGTTGAAGGCGTATCCGTGCAAGTGGAACGGATGTGACAGATTGGCGATTTGGACTGGAAGATATAAATGGAACCATTATATAATCGATTATAAAAAAGCTAGTCGTAGTATGATACAAAAGCGATGATAAACATATCAATAGCTTAAAGTTTAAAATTATGAATCTTAAACAACTTCACGTGAGAGAATAAAAGTTTATTATTTTGCTATTTATTCTTGCGATTCTTCCGATATAAAAAAAACACACCTTTAACCGATTTATTTGTGAGCTGCTAACGAACAACACACTTGATAGATCTAAATGTATCAGAGCCCAAATGAAGTTTGTTTTGAACATTTTTTCGATATATTTAAATATGTGGCATGATGCAACAATATGACATTATTCAATCATTTTCAGCTAAAAATGTAAAGCGACTTAAGCTTTAAAACTTCGATATGACATACAAAACGAAAACTCATCTTGAATTCATAAAGCTATAAAACTCTGAAACAATTTTGAATACAATTGAGACATTTTCTAAAAACAAAGTGGTTGCTCCATATTAATTTAAAAACGTAATCAAACAGCTTATAAACTATGAAACGTTATTATTTAGACGTATTAGTTAAAACAGTACTGAACATTTTTAGGTTATTAAAACTAAACTATTATAAAAAAATCATAGTTTCTTTCAACACTAAAAACAAAAAAAACATTCGACGTAAAACTTCTTCGGTAATTTTGTCTATTTCGTTCATATAAAGTCCACAATAATGCATTTGACACGCATTTTTCTAGGCAGAATAATCATATTTTTACTAGTTTTATCGGTAGAAATTTCAGATACAAATGTAATACTTTAATAATTTCTCTTATAGTAGTTTATTATTTGTATTTCTTGTAATATTTGTAAATCAGTAAGTTATTATTCAATTCAGTTTTTTTGTGTATGACAGCCTTTTAAAAATGGTTGTCTATCACTAGATCTATTCAATTTAGATATTACAAATAATAAAACAGTCAGATGCAACGAATGGAGGCGATATTCATTCGGCTGGAAAAATCTACACAAAGAGCGGACTGTTTATAGTCGAATTAAAAGCACTTGCGATTTTCAAGAAATAAAACATTCCGAATTTACTACAGATAATTATTAATACTGTAACATGAGGATAGAGTATTGTTACAAAATCGAATAAAAACTGTCAAAATAAAAGATATATCTAATTTTAAACGCGGTGTAACTTCATTGCATCAGGCTGAATTATCATTTAATATAATGGCTTAAAATATCGTGTGGTCTAGTAATTATCCGCTTGAAGTATATTTAATTGGAACGCTTAGAAACTGTCGGGGATCGAAGGTAGCGTTGACCAATCGCTATGTTCAAAACGTCGATGAAGCGGAAACATTCATACGGACAAATTTAACTTACGAAAACAAAAGTAATACGCATTGTTATTGATGCAAATTCCAGTGTCGCGCCGTGGGTAGGAGACGCTCACGTGCAAAATGTTTTTTGATATACATATTTTATAAATATCGATGTAGTTAAGCAGAAGACGTCCAAGCCACAAATTGAACAAAATCCTTCGAAAATATC
Source organism: Rhyacophila evoluta (assembly GCA_022683975.1). Classification (NCBI taxonomy): domain Eukaryota; kingdom Metazoa; phylum Arthropoda; class Insecta; order Trichoptera; family Rhyacophilidae; genus Rhyacophila; species Rhyacophila evoluta. The sequence continues at coordinate 12,037 of JAGVSQ010010697.1, forward strand.
AATACTTTGATATGACAAAGACACCCAATCAGAGATAAACACACAACAGAATCAATTGCCGCATATATATTATGTGATGAATTGATATGTTTAATATGTAAAAATGCGCCCATTATATTTAAGCGCCCTTGTGCGGTGCACAATCTGCACAACATCACGGCTTATCAAGTCATATACAATCAATAAATGTAAAATAAATAAAATCATTGAAAACCTTAAGTTACGTTTTTATATGATTTGGGCATTATAACACAACAAGGTAACTACTAAAATAATCTATCGAATATAATTATTGTATGTTTGATAGTGTGCGCAGTTGTCTTGTGCGCATTTGCATATATATGCATTTGTCATATGCGTGGTTGTATTATGCTCAATTGTCCGACAACTGTATGTTCGTTAACCGTGAAATGCAGCTTCAAAGAAATATGTTATTGACATGTCTTATAATTATTACTTAATTGCGGTAGTTTTATGATATATATGTTCATAGATTTTTTCCCTGTGGTATTATGAAGATTTTTTGGTACCCGATTCAAGCAAGCGTTCTAAACTTCTGAAAGATTAAATCCTATAGCTATCAGTTCCACCAGAATTCTAACGATTGGAAGAAGAGGTAAATAGAGTTTATGAATTTATTAAATAACTAGCTGATCAGTACCCGGCGTTGCCCGGGTCCCTTTTTGTTTCGAAC
>JAGVSQ010010698.1:0-12730 GCA_022683975.1 Rhyacophila evoluta
AGTGTATGGGTGTGTACGTGTGTTTTGTGCTGCCAACTTCAGACATATTTTCTGAAACGTCAAAAATCCACGACCTCTTTTCTTCACTATAGTCTATATATTTTATTATTGAATTGTGAAACTTGTTCATTAACAAATTTTTCTCAGGAATAAATTCCAGAGTTCAGGCTAGGAAAATAAAGGAACAGCACAATGTAAAATCTACTGCATCCATATAATTGTTTGTATCTTACTTTATTTCTACTTTATTTACGAATATTTCTTCTTTACATATCTGCTCCGTATGAGTCACTTTCAGAACGGACATAGTAAAAGAAATATGTAGAGAATATGACCTCTATGTGGTGCCTCTAGAATTCTCAACCACCAATGCAATTGAGAGTCAACAGGTCAAACTAGAAGGACGTGTACTCAACTGAAAAATAGCTCTTCTCTCAATCCAGAATTGAACCCTATAATTCTGATTTACAGACACAATTAAACATATTAACAACAGTAAAAGAATTATACCACTCTCAGTAGACGAGTAAGCAAGATAATTCTTTAAATCTTCATCTTTAATATTGCCTCCAGCAGCTCCACGCAGTGTTTCCGTTCGGTGAGGATTAGCAGCATCCCATGTCAATTGCACTTTCGCTTGTTGAAGTGCTGTAGTTGTGAATAATCTTGGTTTATAATGATCTGCATCTGGTGCTTGAATGCACTCCTCATGAACTTTCTGCAAATTATGTTTTAACAATTAATGATCACAGAAAATTATATGAAATTTGCATTTTCAGCAAAGATCATCATTCTTTTAGCCTATAAACATCTTTAGGTATTTATCCTTTAACATCATTTATATAATATACATAATTAATAGATGATTACAATAACCTGATGACATGATAATAGAGGATAAGAAGGCAAGATGTTGCGATTTGTTTCTTGAGTAGAGAGAATTTATGAAAAGAAGTAGTGCTTAGATATTATATTTATTGACACAGAATTATATTTCTATTTCATTTGGATAGAACTTAACGCTTATTCTTCATATAAACCCTATGATTTTAATGATGTCATTACAAAATAACAATGTTGATATTAATCAATAGAAGTAATTATTTCATATTAATCTAGGACTAGCATTACGTGTGTATCACACGGCATTGGCATGTGTGTAACGACCGCTTCGATCACTCATTTAAATGATGTCATTACGCCTAAAAATGGAAGAGAGGGAGTGTTCGAAGCTAATAGATACAGTCATCAGTCAGTGAAGGTTATCTATCTGGCCATGTGTCTCTTTAGTTTCTCTTTTAATTTTGCTTTTCTTGGGCTTCTTTTATATCATTTGACTTTTAATAATTTTTATCGCTAATTACATTAATTGATCTAACAGATTTTTCATAATTTTGTTTTAAAACATACATTTTTTACTGGACACTCTGAACTCAGGTCCGCAACTTTTGGCACGGTAAGGCGAGAGTTAATACACTAAATCACATTTTTCAAGTAAAAATATGAAAGGAAGCAGATTACACTACACTTATCAAAGTTTACTTTATGGATTTCAGACAGTCTTAAATATTTCATATTTGATAATTGATATTAAACGAATCATACACCTGATCGAAAGTTACATCGTCAGGTACAAATCTAAGATCCAGTTTGGCAGAACTACTTTCATATTCCACTCCGTCGCACTCGGTATAAATCTTATCAGCTGTTGTAGCTGAATCACAAACTACCACCGCATAATAATATTTTAATCTGTTCAATTGGTACTGTCTTAATTTCTCCATGTGATATTTTGAACCTAAAACAAAAATTATATACTACAAAATTTTTAACATGGCTTCGGCATACAAATTGTATACAAAATGCACAAAAACTTTAAATATTTTATTTAAAATTATAAATTATATGAAACCTTAACCTTATATTTTGAAAAATCGCATGTTTTTAAATTAATTATTTAAAAACAACATTACCTTCCTCGTTCTCCTCATCTTCTGAATCAACTTTTTTATTTTCAGTTTTTTTTGTTTCGGTAAGTTCGATTGGTCCTCGTAGATCTTCTTCTTCCATTCTTTTTAAGCCGAACTCCGACGGATATATCTGAATAGATAAAATATGAATAATTATTATCTATGGATGGTTAGTAAATCAGAAAATATGATTCACTTTTTCTACTTTGATTTACTCTTGGAAGATAATTATTTTATATTATATTTGCATATCAAGATCAAGATAAAATATGCTGATATAATATATAAAACCAAAGAATTAACATGAACGTTATATATGAAAATATTGTTAATGCAAGCACCTGTAATTAAGGATATACATTTTTTACAATTTTGAATCTCACAAAATTTGAAACACACATAAAGAAATGAAAATATGCATTATTGTGTCAAATTTTCAGTGTATGAACGCCAAATTCAAAAACGCTACTTAAACTAAGCAATATACAATAAAAAACATTCCCATCAAATCTTAAAAAAAGAGGTGAGATTAAATCCATGTTATGTAGTCTCCCCGGTATCGCAGTTGGTAGCGTGCAGGCCTAGCGATCCGGGTTCGATTCCCTATTTGTTGGATTTTAAAAATCCAAAAAATGCAGGACTAGATGCCCATTGGGTTGAGTAATTGTCTGACAAACAATTCTCGTGAAAAATTATCTGTCAAGATATCTTCACACTGCGGAGATCAATATATTCTTGTTTTGGAGTGGATATCTTCACACTGTGTAGATCTATATGCTCCATGTTGGGAGTGAACATGGTATATATAGAAAAAAAATTTAGAATCACATTTCAATGTATTGTATAAAATTAACTTAGAAAATGGATGACTCACCGTAACACTTTCTAGGAGACCCCCAGGAGGTACAAAAGAATTGAAGAGAACAAACAAATCTGAAGCTTTAATGTTATCCCAATCCATATTGCATACTGCTAATCTAAAAATTAAACAATTATGTTATTTCCAAGCAATTATAAAACCACACTAGAATTGTATTACTTACAGGTAAAATCATGTCATAGAGCGCTATTTGGACTATTTAAATAAGAAATTTTGTTTTTCTAATTAAAATAATTTAATAATATTCTAATTTCCAGTTTCCCAGGAACAAAAAATACCTTAGAAATGTTACTCCCTACCGACTGCAGTCTTGTTCCATTATAACATTATTTTATAAATCAGGTAAATATGGAGTGTCACTTGCCTTCTTGTCAGTTATTTACTTAATTAATTTAAGAAACATCTTAAATAACTGTACAAAAATTGATTGTCAGGTATTTTTATAACATGCATTCAATATTATCTTGTGATGAAAAGCGTCACAAGCCATGGATTGGGTCCAGAAAGTAAATGGTCCATATAATGTTTCACCTGTTAGTAGCATCTTCTGTGCACTCAGCATCAGCATCTAACTCTCCCCATCCATGCTCCGGATCATCATTTTCTTCATCACTTACATCTTCTTCGGATGAACTATCGCTAAGAAGAATGCCTGAAATGATTTTGCATCAGTAGTCAATAAAGCCATTAGCAGCAAAAATTATCTGATAGATGGAGGTAAGCGATATATATCTAAAAAATATGCGTGTATCAGTGGTGAGTCATCTATACGTACGGTAGATGTGACAGATACATTGGGATTAAAAATGTCATCAGTATTTTTATTATGGTTACAAAATATCAAGAGTGCATACAATTTTACTTTTTGCATTTCTATGAATGATCCACTAATTTATTTTTTGATTGACATATTAGCTCAAGAGCTGATAGTCCGTCTATCTTTACTTTGAGTATTTCCAATGAAGGTTAACTGCTATTGTAGTATCTTCAATTAAGTTAGTCACAGAAATTTCGTAAATTTTCACTCTTACATTGGCAGCAAAAGTTATTGTGTTGGCAACGAGAAAACTTTGACGTTTGAAACAGCTGCATGCACACCGGGAGACCTGTTTCGCACATTTTTTTGCGCCTGCTATGATGAAAACAAAGGATAAAAATGCTACAACACTTTCTAATTAGCGCACTGGTAAGCGCAGCTATACAACATGACATATTTTGTGGTATTTAATTTATTACTTCTTCGACGACCTTATTGGTGATACAAATAAAACATAACATTACAAGATTTGCAAATAAAATATTCCCTCATCAGTAATCGTGTATACATGTTTTTTCTGGTTGCCAACGTAAAAACTTTTACTACCAACGTAGGAGTGAAAATTTGGTAAATCCCTGTGACTAACTTAATTGAACACAATACAATAGTAGATAACCCAATAAATGTCTTGAAATAGGAATTTTCGCATTTGGGTTATACTAAATATTTTCCCAATAATTTTTTACCTTCTCCTCGAGCATAATCAACTTCTAAATCTCTAAGTTTTTTCTTTATTTCCTTGGGGAGTTTTCCACGCTTCAATTCGTTTGTCAAAATTTCTTCTTCATTTATTGCTTCTTTATCAGATTCCGAATTATCTTCAGAAGCCGATGGTTGTCGACGAACGAACTGTCCAGTTTCTATTTTGTCAGTATCACTAACGGATGAATCCTCGTCACTGTTGACTTCTTCTTCTTCAGAGCTCAGGTCATAATATTTTTTCAGATTTTCGGAAGATGTCTGATTGACTGGTCGCCCCCGCTTGTCGATTGTATATTTTACTTTGAATTTTTCATTATCGAACATAGATTGGAAACGTTTGTCAATCTTAACTTTTCTTTCAGCCCTGGGAATTTGCCTGTATTTAGGATCATTCACGAGCTTCGAAAAGCGACTGTCTTTAAATATTTCATCCATTGTAAAGCGATTGTTATGTATTGGATAAATCAGGGTTGTTTACATAACCTTAAAACTTATCAAGTTTCAACGCGAGGCGGCGATTTTTTTGTTTTATGGTTTTGTATGAAAACCATTCATTAGTGGTTGATTGTTTTAATACAATGAAAAATGATTTATCAATACAATTTTACTGCAATACTTGTTGTATAAAATAGTCCCACAAAACGACTACACATGGTATATTTATTCGAATTTGACAGAAATCGCTGGTATTGAGTGTGTAATAAAATTCTAATATTTTATTTAGTTTTCAGAAACATGGCAAAGCCAACAAATTGAAGAAAAACTGTAAGCTAATATTTAATTTTAAATTGTGTACGAGAAAGAAACTCCTAAAACAGCCACGAGTGTAATTAAAAGAAAACATTTTTTATAAGTTATAAGGAAATTAAATTATTTATATTACGCTAATTTGCTGAATTACATTTTAAATTATTTTTAGTATAAACATGGGAGGTAGTTTTTGGGTAAAGAATTTTTTTTTTTTTTAGTTTCATGTATATTTTCTCATAATGCGGAAAGGTATCGTTATAAATGAATGATTCCTAAAAATTGTTAAGTTTCTAATGAACTTAATATAAACCAACCACACATGGGATAAGTAGGAGAATAAAGTTGAGGCTGGCAATATTTTTATTGTAAGATTTCGATTTTAGTGTTTTTGCGATACAAGTTTCGACATTACGATACAATGGCGTCGTTGATAGGTCGTGCCTTCAATCGTTACATTTCTACTACTCCCCGTCTGACGAGCTCTACTGGTCATGCGGCGACAGCTGGTGGCCACGGAGGTATTAAAAATATGTATATTCATAAAACTGGCCTTGTAACTAGATTCACGAGATATTTTGCGTGTATGTTACATAATGTTCCCCAGCAGTATTTTCCTTACCGCTGTTTTTATGTCATTTTAGGTGGATATCTTCTGTGGAAAAGGCTAACTTTCTTTGTAGCATTTCCGGCTATTGCAGTATGTATGCTGAATTGCTATTTGGAACATGACCCTCACGAAGAGAGACCTGAATTCCGCGAGTACGAGCATATGCGAATCCGACGCATCAAATTCGCATACAGGAAAGAGAAAGTAATCTTAATTCATTGCATTATTGTTCTGTGAGGGCTAATACCTTTTGCCTAAACAGGGTCAAAATTATTAAAACGTTAATTTATAAAATAGCATATTTGTTGTGAATGTGTAAGCTTAGATGACCGAAGTATATAAATATAAAATTATTGGTATGAGGTAAAAGGCGAAATCCAGGTTGCAATTGATGTTCGTACAAGGAATTGAAAATTTCAAATAGTTTTGTCTTTCATATTAATCTCATACATTTGTATATATATCAATTTATTAACAAATAGATGTTCCTAAATATTCGACATTTTCTACAGTTCATTTACGTATTTTTTATTATGAAAAGCTCAGTATTAAAGTAATGAGAAGCTTTTAGTGCTTAGAATTATGAATAATGTTAGTAAATTATCATTAATAGAAAATCCAAAATATACAGTTATTGATAATAAGATATTTATAAAAATAATTTGTAAAAGGAATGACTTTGACTTTATCCCAGACAAAGCTAGTTATATATAATATAATATTCAAAGGCATTAAAAAGTCAGACGGAGCGAATATTATGCGAGGTATAAGATTTGATAAGAAAATATCTGCGAGAGAAACGAATGGCTCGGCCGATCGCTCACGAAGTTTTCGTGTTTTGAATTGTTCGCAGCGGGAACACTGGGACGACAGGACAGTAACAAAAACGAAGTAAGATAGCGGGAAAGAGGCTGTATTTGTTTGATAGCAGAAAGTATTGACGGTGTGCATATCTGATGACAACATCGCAAAGATTGCTTAGATTGAAATTACAGCCAACACAAGCCCAGTGGTGATTTTCAATACGTGGAGATTTATAGAAAACGAACAGAATAAGTTTTATAAACAAATATTTTTTGCCATGTCCGCTACGAAAGTAGATTATATGAAATGTTATCCTGATAAATTATTTTTATGAGAATTGATTGTCATGCAGTGGCTGAATTCATTTGGCATAGTGTTTGATAAAATTATAACCTATGCAGTATACATGGAAAATAATTAGTTTGGAAGGGGTATTTTATAGAATTTATAATATATCAGAGGATACTTTTTTATACCATGTTCGCTCCCAACATAGAGCATATGGATCTATACAGCGTGAAGATATCAACCCGAAAGAGGAGTACATGAATCTCCACAGTGTGAAGACGAATTGACAGATTATTTTTCACGATAATTGTTTGTCAGACAAATACTCAACCGAATCATCCAGTCCTGCATTTTTCGAATTTTTTAAATCCGAACTTTATGGGGTGAAATAGTACAGCCTAACAGCACACTTGAGTTAGTAATTCATGGGCAATTTCAATTTACTGTTAGATTTTTTTTCGGAGAATAAAGTAGATTGTTTCTCTATGTCAGAGCTTCAGGATACGCCTGAATAAGACCAGGTGTAAGGACGGAGCGAGTGGATTAAGGTCGTTGAAGATTTTAGTTCAATCACATCAGAGTATTCTTCAACGTTTCCAGACAAGCGCTTTGAAAACATAAATAATGATCTTACATAGGATAACATAGTTACTATATTGCATTTGTTTGCATTGTGTTTATATAAGCGATCACGAGATTATGATTAAGTATATTTATAGTTTAGCAAGCATGTCTATCACAGATGCTTGCATCAGACAAGCAGGCAAAGAGTTCCCGACAATAACTTTAATAACATGACTAAAAATCAGCATCGCAAATAAAATGACGTTTCGCAAACAATGAGAAGAGTCCAGCGAAGGTCAAACCGGGGCTCAAGTGCCAAACGCCAGATGCGAGATACCGCCTTTTATGTAGACGGGACGTGACCGCGGAGGGCGGTTGAGGCCGCCGTGTGAACTGATGATGCAGAGGATACAGACCGAGCCAGGAATGCGGCTGCGCAGTCGAGTGTCACGACTTGTCGGATAACGCCTCGGCGACCGGCTGAAGACCTCTTTGTCCAATGTCACTCTGTTTAGGCAAGCGACTTTAATCGTTGACAATATTTCAATAATTCACTCGATTTACTGTGACAGAGACATTCATTCCGGAGAATGTCAGGGACTGATGAATAATGACTATTAAATAAACGAATCACGAACCATTATTTAAATTCTTCGATAAATAAGAATTCTGATTAACTTTAAATTTGATATTGCGTATTTTGAAAACAAATAAACATACAGAAGATCACATATAATAAAAACAGTCAACTATGCATGTTTTACATTATTATCTAAAAAAATAAGGATAGCTTAGCCATTATATATTTATATTTATGCAGACTTTATCCTATATTCAATACATACTAAAGATTAAAAACATTATTCTCTATGAGTAATATTCACTTTTTTAATATAAGTACAAATTTCAGATGCTTTTCACATACATCTTCAGTATGTACATGTTATTAATTATGTTTTTATCTCGCGCAACATCTAACTGTATAAACTTCCTGGCGAGTATTTATTGTTCGTATATGATATTCGCTTACCCTATTAAAAGAATAAGAAGATGGGCGTTTGTAAAGGGCAAGGAAAAGCATCCTATATCCTTGCCCTAAATTTAAACACAAGTTATGTTGAGGATAATCCTCAAGCTTTGAGCTATAGAAGATAATATAATATATATCATGTGTAATATATTATATGAGAGAAAATTGTGATAGCGTGAAAACTTGATCGCTTTATCTAAGTCGATACTGACCATATTTTTAAGAGGTCATTGATTTGTAGAATACAAATATTTTTACATACAAAAAACGCATTGGTATGCAAATATTATGTGATTGTACGTATATTTTTTTAAGATAATGTACAGAAAATGTTTTGCCGGCTGCGAATGTGTTCACGTTGAAAAAACCAATTGACAAACAATCGAATCGAGTTGAGTGCAGCCTGAAACGGTTTGCACGTTCGTGTTACATGCTATGGATATTCTAGCATAGGCATTTTCATGAAATGTAAGGGTTAGCTCCATTGAAGAAACAGTCAATACTTAATCAATTATAGATGACCTTCACGTGCATAAAATAGTAGAAATATGAATATTTGAAGTAAGACCTAGGCCTAAATATAAAAATACAACTCTCTGCAACTCCAAAGCATTTAAGCTCATCACATTGATAACAATTACGTTGAGTGGTTATTTTTATCTAGATTGATTTTTGGTGTGTGTTTTAATGCAGCACAAGATGAAATGGCTTGAGCAATTACCTGACAACCAATCCTCGTGAAAACACCTGTCAGTCAAGATATACACATTGTTCCAAAGCAACCGCATTCTAAGCTTTGAGAACAGATTCCTACGGCGGATTCTGCGAATACAGTGGTATGACTTCATTCGTAACGAGGAGATAAGAAAACGGACCATGCAATCACTAATTAATGGCAAAGTGAAGTAGCGACACTGGACCTGGCTCGGCCACATATTGCGGATGCTTCAAAAGAGTTGTAACCTGATCTGACTAATCTTTAAGCGAATCGTTTAAATAACGAACTACACTAAAAAAATCTTAATTATTTAGCTAACGTTGCTTGACAGCACATCTTGACAACCACATCATCTTGTTTTAAGGCTATAAACATTCGTTAAATAATATTCGGAAAATATATATTAAGCATGAATATGATTCCCTAGTACAACTTTCTTTGTGTACACTGTAGTAAGTAGGAATTTGGCGCACGACACTTCGGGGCAACAAAATAAAAAGTCTACAAAAACAATAATTATCATAAGCCCTCTGGGACTAATGGAAATGCTAATAATATTACATGAAACTCCAAAAAAAAGAAAAACTAATCAGGCAGAGTACTACTTTAGAGGTAAAATAAAAACAGAAATTAATTAATGAAAGAAATCATACAACAGCACAATTAAATTATTTGAAGTGGCATTTGTAAAATAAATACAACATCTCGTTAAATAAAGTGTGATAGTGGGAAAAATGAACGAAAACACAAATTGTATTCGTAAATTGTCTACATTTTTTTAAACGAGACCGACTTCGTTTCAGCATTGAAAGAAATTTTCGAATGATTTTATTAAAATACAAAAAAATATTTAATCATTTTGTCAAAATTTTATATTTGAAATAATATGATTACAACCTCAATTATTATAGCACATTCAAAATAAATTCAGGTTTAAAGTGTAAAAATTTTCAATGAATTAGTCCAATATTGACCACTACAGTAATATCTTTTTTCAGGATCTATCTATCACCTTTCTAAGTTAGTAATGCAGTCGCATACTGTGGCATTACGAATGGTATGAATTACCAAAAGTCTCCCAAGATCAGCTTCTGAAGAAGTTATTTGACACGCACATTTGGCAGAGGAACATTTTCTAGCTAAGATGTTATTTCGAGGGCGTTCGAGGAAATATAATACCATACTTACATTAGTTATTCTTTATAATTATTCCAGTCTACCCAGAGCTCAACCTGGGGATTGCGGGTTCAATTTCCACAGCTACTGAATCAAAAAGTTGAGGACAGAATCCCTAATAACAAATTACTGTGAAAAAAATCATGTCAAGACGTATCTTCACATTACGGATTTCCATATAAATCATTTTCTGAAGTTGAAGTACACACACATTTGATTTTCCAGATTTTCAGATTTTTTTAAATACAACACACGTGAGAATCGAACGCGTATTCCGCAGATTGCAAGGCGAGCAAGCTAACATCTACGGTACCAGGGAGACAGCATTAACAATACTAGTAAAACATAAGAACAAAATGATACTACTCGATAATAATCTCATAAAGAAAACAAAAGAAATGAAGATTGATCCAGTTAACCGTTTGACCGAGAAAACATAAAAGAAGTTTATTGCTGTATAAAAAAAACAGGAAACTTGTTCATTGAACTAAATTAATCCATGGTTTAATCCGCCGATTTTTTACCGCATGTTGAAAAAGAATTACGAAGAAAATTATTGCTTAAAATAGAATCGACTATGGACTTGGGGGAAATCAAACATCTATCGGTTAGAAATGATGAATAAATAATACATTGGTTTTATTCATTTATTTATTAATTGAAGCTTTTTGCAAGCAGAATTGTAAAATTGTATGTATAAAATGTATTGAGAAAACAGCGAAATAACATATACGAATGAAAATTTAATAAGAATGCTGATTTATTTATTACCAATACTAGTGATAACATGGCCTGGACGGTGCATGGCTAATTATACTCCTGAAAATGGTGTAACACTTGTAACTAGCAGGGACATTTATTACAAATATTTTGCAATTATTGAATTAGTTTGAATACACAACATGTTTATAACTATAACAACATTATTAAAAATGTAATTTATCGTATGAATGCTTAATTTAAATAGTAAAAAAAATACTAAATATAACATACGACGATATTCAACAAATTTAATATAAGATCGAAGATACTTTTTTCTTTTTACGTAGTAACACGTCGATCACGTAATAATTTATTTTAAGCATCAGATTATACGAGATATGTGGTAAGTAAGTATGCTACGTTTGTTTAAATTTGAAAATATTTCTCGTGTATTGTTTCATTTAAATCAATTTCGACTAGTATTTGAATCTAGTCTCTTGTCATTAGTAACATTTTACACTCGGCTACTGAATTTTGTATAAAGATATTTAGAAAAGCTTGGTATGGTATAATAAAACAAGGTAATTCTGTTTAAGTATTCTTTGAATATAGCATACTTTGGAAAGCTATAAAGCTTAATGGTGTATCCAAAAAGTTTTCTAACAAGCCTCCTACGCATTCAGCTTGGGAGTTATAGATATGAAACCCTCGCGGTTAAAAAAGAAATATAAGAAAATCCCTTATCTGATCCATTGCTACATACAGTGGAAAGGCTTATTGGAATCGCACCCAACACTAGAGTATCATGGCGGAATTGAGGCGGGGAGGAGGCTTTATACGCGCCGTATGTGTTTAGGAATGTGTCAGAAAACTCAAAACGATATAGAGATTGCAGTAGCGTATCAGAATCGACTCAACAAGAGGATAAAAAAAAAAACACAAGTCTGTTTTATTATTATTTTAAAATATCATTGAATACTGTATTAACAGCGTAACGGTCGCGAATTTTGTTGTTGAATTCTCCATGGGTGTTGGAAAAATTCGCGGGGAAATGTGCAAAGAATTGGAATGATACACTGTCTCTCGTTAATATTCACAGGCAAAAACATCGTAACCCGGTTATTTATCATAGATAAGAAACGTATGACGTATGACTCACATATGAGTTCACTGACACCGACTTATTTTTATCAAAACCCATGAGTCCGCGTATATTAAGCAGCTATAATAACAAATAATGGAAAATATTAGCTATGAAATAAATTATATGGATTAATTAACATTAGTTGGTGGAATTCCGGTTTACAATTGTTAAACTAAATTTAATTCCTTTTATTCACAAGATTTAAAGTTGTTTTGTACGATATTTACTAGGATAATTGTTATACTATTATCAAAGAGATATTTATATTCTCATTACAGCTTAATATGCAGAAAACGTAATTACTCAGTAAAGCGCTCCACAATGCCTCAATATTAGTGTTATTAATCGTGTCAAAATATTACGAATATGTAAAAGAAATAAACGAATCGATTATTAACATTACTAAAATTTACATTGTATAGCAAGACTACAAGTCAGTCCTGTGAAAATCGTGGTAACGTAAGACAATACACAAAGAAAAATTGAAAAACTTTATGAAGGTTTTCATTTGGCTATGAATCAGTGCCCATTGGGTTGAGCAATTGTCTGACAAACAATTCTCGTGAAAAATAATTTGT
>JAGVSQ010010699.1:0-12729 GCA_022683975.1 Rhyacophila evoluta
GAGAGCAATGGTGATGTTTAACGAGATTGCCTTGGATATTGATATCTTTCACCTAGGTGAGAGCGAGCTTAAATGGATGCTATTTTATACACTATCAGAATAGAATCTGTCTAACTTACTCGGGAGACACTCTCTCTTTCCTTCTGTATATATATTTTTGTTGTAATTCTTTCTTTATTCTTTTTTTTTTATTGTTTAGTATGTTTTTGATATTTTCGTCATAGATATATGTATATCGTGTTGTTAAGTATTAAACTTGTAATTTGTAATGTTTCAACATGTAATAAATAATTAAAAATAAATAAATGTTCCCCTTTTGAGGCAAATGTGGTTACTCATACATTTTTTTTATTTAAAAATAATATTTTATTACTGGGTGTTTATGTTTATTTTCCTCTTAAAAATATCGGAAATATTTCAATGAAAAACTGTGATATTATTGTTACATTAGTGGTGCTAAAAAGATTTTTCATTTTAATACTTACGCTGGTGATTTATTTTATAAAAAGGTCCCAAAAATGCTATTTTTCAATACGCATTGAAGTCTCTACGAATAAAAAAGGTTACCTTATCGTTAATAATATATTTCAGATAGGTTATACGGTTCAGTTACATAAACGAAAGAATTTCTTTGTTGGCTATTGTAACTGATTTGATATGATATATTTTTTGGCCTTTTCTGCGGTTACCTCATGTTGATATCTTGATTTTCAAATCGGGTTAAGTTTTGTATGTCGAATTCAGTTTGTATAAAGCGGAAATACTTTGAGAGATATAATATTTTGGCGTAGAATGAATATTTAATTTGAAGAGGATAGCAATTTAATATTTAATTTAAAAAGTGATTTTAATATAATGTAGACTGAATGAATCATAATTTTATTAGAATAATAAATACAAAAATTCAGCATGGAAAAAACAAAGCATACCGTGGTACGCTCGCAAAAAACTCCCCCGTAATTTTATCGTCACTATTAACCGTTTCCACCGTCCAGTGTAAAAATGAAGGTATCAATCACATTGCCTGTAAGCTTTACTAAGCACTCAAAGATTGGGCATATTAGAAAGTTTATTCAAACTAAAGTTTCATCTACTTTTTTCGATGAAAAATTTTGTTACAGTCTTCACATACTGCTTCATGTATTTTGAATTTTGACACAAATACAAAATTAGAATTTAAATTTCAATGTAAATTATGTAATTTTATTATTTCCGTTAAATTGTACCAACTGCCGAAATACACCTTTTATAAGGCTTCGTCTGGCTCAAAATAAAAAAAAATGGAACAAATGTATCTTAACAATATGAAGGTGACCAGTACAGAAAGGAAGTATATTTTACGGTTGACATTTTTTAATAAAATTTTTAATTTTCCAAGATGGAAATTTGGATATTTTCTTCGTGCATCCTTTAAGTGTTTCATGTAATCCTTTCTGGATTGATTCAATTAAATTTTATACTGCTTAAAATGGCATTTTATACTTTCTAGATTTCGTCCAAATATCATATTTTGCTGCAAGCGTATCTACTCAAAAAAGTTCACCTTTTTCAATTGTGATTTCAAAAAACGTGTAAAGCTCCCGAGTCCAATCGTATCAGCCTTTCTACCCAATGCTTTCTTGATCCCTTTTACCGATTTCCTAAGGTATAATGACAATTTTATTTGTATTTATGGCATAGTGAATTATTAAGTTGAGCTTTAACTAGCAAAAAGCGTTTTTATACAAGAAAAACAACAAACTTATCAAATCACTTTTCTTCTGTAGTAATTAGAAAAAAGGTTTCATTAAATATTTGTACTTCCCAAAAAAAAATTAATTTGGAAACCACAGACCTGCCCAAAAATTTTTTAAACCAATTATACCACGAAAAGTAAATTATAAAGATATATTAAGTCTATGGTTCATAGTATTCTTTGGCAAAAATGAAGGAAACAAATTTGGTGCTTGACTTATTAGGTGGTATTGAGAAAACGGTTGTGCAGTATCAAAAAGGATGACTGCAAAGACAAAAGTTTAGTTCTCCACAATATTTGTCCATGGGTGGATATTTCCCATGACCGGAAAGGGTTCTAGCGCTTACATTTCATGTGCTATATGTAATAATTAATTTGTGTGACCTGACGGGGGATAATTATCCATAATTTTAATTAATTAATTTAACTATTTTGAGCCATGAAACATTATATCATTGAAGAAGTATTTCTGAAAGCTTTCAATCAGCAGAATATAATACCCTAGGTGTAAATTTACGACCGTTTTAATTGCAGTAGTAATAATATCAGTAAAATGTACAATAATCTAGCGAACAAAGACTACAATACAACTTAAATACGTGAAGCCCGGTTCAGATTATGCTAATACTTAGTCGAGTAGCCAGTAATTCACTTACAATTAATCTTTTTAGAAACAGAAAAGTGTCCAAACACAATACACTCAGCTTTTTTAAATAACACGGCCCATCAAAAAGACCAAGTACACATTTTGACTTTAAATTTACACAAATTACTTATTCTAACACGATTCCCAGAAACAATTACATTAGATACTTGCAATTTTGCTCATTATTGTGTCTCGGTGTTGGTTTGCTTTGAAAAAAGTTTTGATTCACGGGGACTTGCAATTTGCTACTAATGTAGAAGAACACGATTTTTTCACACATGATCTCGGCCTAGAACGAGCTTTAATATTTCAATTAGAAATGCAAATGTGTACGGCTGGGTACCAAGAAATATATAAACAACTTATAAAATAAAAAGCTTAGACGCCGATTTCTATTGTTGATAATACATTCCTTAACGTGTTAATTGGATGATTTTTGGCAATGAAAGTGATTTATGTCCAGTTCCTCATAAATTATTAAGTAGCGATGACTTTAATTATATTTTTATATTTTTTTTTATTTTGGTTTTTATTATTACATTATTGCACAATTTTCTAAACCACAATGTTATTATTTTTTTCAAATAACACAGTTTTTGGTAGAATATGTACATTATGTAAAAAAAACAATTACGTATATATTGATAAGATCGCATCAAGATGTACAGAGCCCAATTTAATAAACTAACAAATGAACTTAAATAAATATAATGTGGTCAGATATCTTTCACAATTTGCTTAGTATTTAGTAAGAGGGTGTAGGCGCCACTATCTGAAAAATTATAACAAATTGGATTGAGTTTACTAAATTAATTAACTTAATTTGTCTGCCCAAACACATTTATATGCTAAATTACAACTCATTCGACTAAAATACTAACATAATCTGAACCGGGCTTTAGCGGTAGTACTAGGCTGTTGTACCGTAGCTAAAAGCTTCCATTTAATTTATGAGCTGTTTCCATTTATTGTTGCTCCGGAAGGAGATAATGCTTTTGTTTTTCTACGGAGGTCTTTTCACTTTCTATCGTCTGCGTATGTGTCAAGCCTTTTTGCGACAATTTGGATTACGTCAATGATGTCTATTTGGAAATTTTCGTCTCTACAAAGTAAGATTAGTCAGCAACTAACGAATGAAAATAAACATTAAATTTAATTGAGCTTTTAGAACCCTAATTTGACAGAATTTTCTTTCATTATTTACTACATTTTATACATCAAATATACAAAATTACGCACATATATATATCAACCTAAAGTACATAATATATGTGAATTTCGTGACAGACTTTTTTATTTCATACTTTAATGTTGAATGAAATTTTCATCATATTTTACAGTAAAAGCTCTTTCGTTTCGGATCATTTACATTTATAATGAGCTTATATAATGAGAGTTTTTATATGTATATATTTACACATATTAAATTTATATATTATGCAATCATTACTTGTTATACTATTAAAAAATCACTTTGAACACCAAAATTCAAATATTGAATGTAAATCAAACTTTTTTAGTAACGTCCAGCCGGAAAGTGGACCGTACAACATATCTAAAAATTGATGTTTGATTACTTTTTCAAGAGCTGCGGGATTTGGATGTATGATCTATGACACAAACAGCTGCGATTGTAACAATCGGCCCGGGGGTATTTTTTACGATAAATATTATAGAGCGTATAAATCTAAGCAATTTGAAAACTGATCTTAATAGATTTATTCACAGGAATTTAGGAATTAGGCATCTGCATCCTGCATTTTTAGAATATCAAAAACTTTCGGCAAGTGTCCTATTTAACCTGCAATGTTTGGTAATTTTACTAGAAACTTGACTACTCACCGGAGCACGAGTATGTTATTTTTAATTTAAAACAATTACAATAAACATTTTTTCATAGCAATTCAACAAAATATTTAAATGTTAATATCACTGAATATAAAATATTTGAAGTTTCTTCCCTATTTGCTATATATCATATAGACGATGATTTAGATAATTTCTAATGTTAAAATGTTAACGATATTATCAAAGTTAATTTATGCCATTGAATTCGTCGAGCATAGAAAGTCAGGAAACATACTAGTTATTAAAAGTTAATTAAACAAACTTTCCTTTATAAACTAAACTATAATCGGAGAGAAGCTATATTAATGCTTGTGCATCTATTTTCACGCGCAACTTGGATAACGAATCCATAAAGGAATTTCAGCTTCATATACTTCATACAACTTTTTGCTTTGATTTACATATTTACGTATATTATTTACTTATTTAACACTATTTCAAAAGCGTGAATTTCCATTTAAATTAACGTTTCTAAAACTTCAGCGTGTATTATTATAATTTTAATAATAGTTTTGAACAATTTCGTATTGTTTTTTACTGTGTAGTTACAACAGAAGAATTCAAACGCAATTGTTGATGATGATTTTCATATTATGCGGTCGCTGTAAATCTTAGATACACATAAAAATTCAATATACCATATCAACTTTAGAAAGACAAAAAAACTAGCCGTCAGTTTTTTCAATAGACCTTATTTTCAATAGCGACATAATACAGTTCTATCAAAATAATGTTAACTGCAAATGCCGAGTTAGCATTTGAATCTAGCTAAAATGTTTAATAAAGTGGGTTCAATGAAACTTACGATCAGAAAAAAACATTTAACACCACACAAACTCTTTTAAATTGTGTATCTATGTGTTTTGACTGAAACGTTTTTAAAAATGTTTTTTGTGTCTTTTGTAAAATCTATTCCGTGTGGGTACTTTTGCCTTTCTCCGGTTGATATGTAATAACGTGGGTAATAGTTTTATAGCCCCCATGAGATATGCTTATTATAACCCCCATGAGAGATGTCTTAAAAAAAAAAAATACAATACTTTTACATTATTTTTTATACCATGCTTGCTCCAAAAGATTTACGCACTATGAGATATCCACTCCAAGAGTAGCGTATATAGAACTTCGCAGTGTGAAGATGTCTTGGCAGATTATTGTTCACGAGAATTGTTTATCAGCTCAATCGAATGGGCACCCAATTCTGCATTTTGCGATTTTTAAATCCTAGAGATGGAGAATCAAACTCGCATTCTCCGGATTACTAGCAATACTGGAGAATTATTAATTAGTTTTATATTGAGTTCAATTCAAAAAAGGTAAAACGATCATAAAAGTTACGTCAGATTAAAACTAAGTAAACATTTGAAACAAAAAAAACGATAATAACAATCTAAAAATACTTATTCACCTTATATAAGCCCTTTATTATTTTTGAACATTGTTCAAGTTTACGAACAGCCGACTAACGCATTAGTCAGAAACTTTCGACAACTCTGTTCCAAATTTATGTCATAACTGAAGCAAGTGTATCTGAATTCAATTAACGCCACTAACTTTAGGCAGAGTTTAGTGTTTTTCTCATAATCGCGATTTCATGAGACAGCAGACATTTTGCCGACTTCACGATATTCGATATTAGAAAAAAGCTTCGACAATAATATTTATTACCATCGTAGCAAATGCTTACATCTTAAATTGACATAATATTTACACATATCTAAAATAGTTAATTGTTAAAAGCTCAAATAAGCTTTTTTCTTTTCAATATCTTAACTTAATTTTTTAAATATTATATTGAGCCAGGTATTGCGGATGTCTCAAGAAAGTCTGAACCAGACCTGCCTATTCTTTAAGCCAACTGGTCGTCGGCATCCTGGAAGGCCGCTGAATATTATCTATAGAATGTATTCGGCGGAGTTACGGGATGCAGGTATGAGCTGGGAGAATGCAAGAATATTGGCGGTTGACAGGGATTCTTGTAGGCGGCACGTAGTGTCCATATGCTTTACTTAGGAAGCGAATACGGAAGAAGAAGAATTTTATCAATCAAAATTAGTATTAGTTAAGCGAAAAACGATCCAACCCACATGTTAACACATAAGAGAAAAACACAATGAATTGTTAAAGATTTTTTTATGTAGTCTCACATCTACTTACTTGCTTGTTAAAAACATTAAATTACTGTATACGATAAAGACTGAACAATTTACTATCTCGCTCGTGCTTAGTACGAAGCAATAGCCGTGCGTTACTTGTACCTCTATTATTATGTCTTACGGAGTCAGTCATTCGAAAATAGATTAACGTGTTTATTCTCATATAACTAATGTATTAATGTTGATTTTAAAAACTTTTAAATAAATATTATATTTACATACATATTACATGCCAATTATTCAAATTTTTATATGATTCGGTAATTAAGGGTAGGCGTAAGCTTGTCTGGCGTAAGATAAATTCACATTATGCTTAAGCGCTATATCTGAATGTTATTAAAATAATATATATTTTCACTTTCATCCATTTGCTTGAAGAAACAAAAGTATTAAAGCGATTTATATAATGAATATCAAAATTTCTTGTTTACGATTAAGACTTAGTTTCTACTTATTCTTGAGTGCTAATTTATCTATGAATAATTAACTATATATGTATATACAATAATCAATATTAAATTCAAAATTATTAAAAAAATGGTAAACTTCCATATGTGAGATCGTAAACTGTTCTATCAAGAAATTTTGGAGATCAATCGAGCACAACTATTGAATCTTCCATTATTGAATGATCAGCTAATATTCCCCAATAGTCCATTGCTATATCCAATTAGTAAACGTATATTTAACAGGTTATTTTATAATTGATTAAGTATTGTTATATTTACTTATGATTGTCATCATAATTAAATAGGTTCAGCCTAATAGATAAATATTTTTTTTTTTTTAATTCAGATAATTAAATAGGTTAATTACAATGAGGGATAGTTTTGTTGTTCTTATTAATACTCCTATTATTATCTTCACTAATGATATTTACTAATTTAAAACTATAAATAGTAAGTAACGATAGGATTTATTGTTAGTATGTTATATTTTTGATCACTACCCAGATAAAGTGTAGCCTGAAGATGCCGAAAGGCGAAACCCGGCTCGCTAACAGTGATCTCACTTATGGAAGTTTACCAGTTTTAAATAATTTATTTAAAATCAATTTCCATCAATCACCATCAGTCGAAAATATTAATTAATAATCAATATGTTTTCTTAGACGTCGCATTTAATATATTATAATGTACATCAATTTTTGTGTTATTTCGAATGTCAATTTTAATTAGGTCAGAACCATTTCATATCTAATTTTTACCATCAATTGTATTCAAAAACTAAAAGTGCTTCAAATTTTTAATCAAAATCTCCCTTTTACTGTGCAATTGAACCCAACCGCAAAACAGAATTGCCTATTTATTTATTTGGCAGTTTACCAATAGAGTCCATCTGATCTATCAAACAGTCTACTCCATTTAAGCTCGCAGCGTAAATAACAATGGATACTATGCTGCATTCACTTTGGCTGTACCGATTGCTATTCATGTGTTTATACTGTTATATTGTTACGTAAAATACAGTAATTCTCTAAGCGACTTTTGTAAGAGCTTTTAGAGCTAAACTTTTTCAGGATTTCTCGTATTTTGTTCAATATGCATATCCTGTTCATAATAAATTAAATTCGCCCATACAAAATAAATAAATCTCTAATAGTGTGTTTTTAATGATTCGTATCAATATAGTCAGTGTATATTATGATGTTGTTACAAATACGATATTGTATGGAGTTTTTTTCTTAACAATTAAACCGAAATATAAAAGTCATTTACATAGAAATCAAGATCGTTCTGAATGTCTAAATACATTGTTTTGAACAAGCCTTTTAATGTATAGGAGAAAATAACTATTGAATTGTACATTATGAGAAAAAATAATTGACGAACAAAAATATAACACTAATTTGGCTGTTAATAAACATCAACAATAACAGTATTTTTACAGCTTGTAGGAATCAAATGACACAATTCATTTTGGACAAATGGACTTAGATTTTTGCCAGAGTTGACGAAATATAAAATTGTATTAAATTTATTTTATTAACATTCTATTAAATAGTGTGTGTCTGTAGATCTATATTTTATACAGTTAAAACTATACATATTATATTGGTATAAATATACGCCCACTACTTCTTAAAATCAATTTTGTATAAGATAATGTATTGACTTTTAATTTATTTATTTTATTTATATCCAGTATGAAACGATCCCATTTTGTAGATTTGTTATAATGTCACTAAAGAAAAATTTACATTCTGTTCTAAGCAAGTTAAACAATTTTTTTATACCATGTTTGCTCCTAAATTGGAGCATATGAATCTACACAGTATTAAGATATCTCTTCCGAAAGTGAAGTACGTGGATCTCCGCAATTGGAAATTACTCGATAGATTATTTTTCACAAGAATTGTTTGCCAGAATTTTGCTCAACCCATGCAGTCCTGCAGTTTTGGATTTTTAAAATCCGACAGATGGGAAATCCAACCTCGGATTGCTAGACGTGTACACTAACAACTAGGCCACCAGAGAGAATTATTGGTTAGCAAAAAAAAAAAAAATTATATACCATGCTCGCTCCCAAAGTGAACCATATGGATCTACACAGTATAAAGATATCTACTACGAAAGTAAAATATATGAATCTCTGCAAAGTAAAGACGTCTTGAAAGAGTGTTTTTCACGAGAATCGTTTATCAGACAATTGCTCAATCCAATAGGTATCCAGTCCTTGGATTTTTAATATCCGACAGATAGAAAATCGAACCCAGCGTTCCTCGGATTACTAGGCTCGCACGCTACCAACTACGATACCGGGGAGAATTATTGACTGACAAAAAATAACTATCAATACTCAGGTTTTCATATTCAGAAGATTCGTATGCTCTATTTTTGTGATAAACATCTTCACACTGTGGAGATATTCGCTTCATTATCAACTGGAAAAACATTTTTTTTCTATCATCTTTGGCAAATGATGATATAAAAGATTATATTTTCAATTGTGTGCCTTGGTGTATGTTTCATTTCTAAATACATACTGCAATATCGATAAAACAATCAAATTATTATTAAGTGTTGACTTTGGGAACCGCTCGTCTAATTGCGGATGTTGGGTACTTGTTCGACAGCCGATAACATTTGCCTTCTGCTTTACGACTAGTTTCATATTAGATTGGGTAACAGCTGTACCATATACATAATTGTGCCAAGAGCAATTATCGTATTATATACTACGCACCCGTAGAAGAAGACAGCCGTTACTGATAAATTGGCATCTTTCAGATAACTCTAATTAAAGCTCAAATAAGCTCATTATATTTTGTTACATATTAGAAAAATACATTTCGAATCCTATACATTGAACTTATACATCATTCAAAATATATTGTCGCCAATTTTGCAAGAAAACATAACTCAATTTGTTGGTTTACGTAAAATTATAAATCATAGTTATTTTTTCGTATAATTACACATATCTTTATAAAATCTTTACAGATTATTAGCTTATGCTATTCCGAAAAAATAAAACTATACTTTACAAATACACCCTGCTGCAAATGTGCCCACGGTATGAAAAATTTCATACACGTAGATATAGTTTTGGGCGATTAATTCTACAATTTCTAATATTAATATCTTTTACAACATCTGTAAAGTTGCAACTGGTATTCTTTGCTTATTTTTGTTCTCCATTTTAATTATTTTTTCGCTCAACACACTACATGGAAAATAATTCCATTAAAAAAATTTACATACTACGCTTAAAATAAAATAGAAATCTAAAATGAATTTATATTATGAGTAAATTCTGTTTCAATTTAATTCACCGATTATATAATATACAACAAGTTTGTAAGCGTATTCCATTGCGCGATGAACGTGTACGTTGCTAAAAGCGTCATATTATTAACTATTTTTTTTTCAAGCCATGTTCGCTCCCAACATGGAGCATATGGATCTACACAGTGTAAAGATATCCACTCCAAAAGAGAAGTATATGAATCTTTGCAGTGTGAAGACGTCTTGACAGATTATTTTGTACGAGAATTGTTAGTCAAACAATTACTCAACCCAATGGGCATACAGTCCTGCATTTTTGGATTTTCTTAAAAGCTGGCAGATGGGGATTCGAGCCCGCATTCTCCGGATCGCTAGGCGCCCACGCTACCAATTACGCTACCGGGGAGACAGAGATCATTTTTAATAGTAAAGTGTTTCTGATTTACATTATCATTCTTAACTCCGTTAGTATCAAGTATTGATCAGATCACGTTCACGAAAAGATACCGTATTTTTTTAAAAGCAATAAAATTATCAAGTCTAACCTAACCAGTTCTTCAAAATTTCAAACTGACTTATAAGGCTCTTTTTCAAATAACGTACAGGAAATTACTACTAAAAGCTCAATTAGTAACTTGTAATTTGCAACATTATAAAATAAGAAATTACATAAGTTTAAAGTCACACAATGTATTCAAAATTAGGCGACTAATATCATATGAATTTTAAAACCTCAGTCACATTGTGTTAGTATGAATCAAATCAAAGATATAATTTGCAAAAAAATGAATAATTTATAAACATGTTTTTAATGGAGTATCTTTTAACTTAAGTGCAATGTGTTAAGAACTGATTTCTGATTAATATAACAAGTATAAAAAATTGACATGCTACCATATTCACCCGGTGCATTATTTGTTTGTAATGTGTATTAAATTTAACTCAATTCCCTTAATTAACAGTCACTTACAGTACAAACATAGCATGGGATATTTATTGCTTTATCAACAAAACAGCCTGATTCAATGTTCTGTCTATGATAATGTACTAATATTGATCAGCTACTAGATTACTCTTCGTTGATACATAATGAATGACCGGCACTTAAACTTTATTTTAATTCTCCAAATATACCGATCGCAATTTTTTTATACTTGATGCACTAAAACCTTTATGATTTCAATGATGGCATTACGAGATAAAAATATTTATCAATATCAACAGAAATAATTATTTCGTATTAAATCTAGGACCGGCATTACATTTGTGTATCAAATGATGTTGTTATGTGTACAGCGGTAGTGCCCATTGGTAATATTAGTGATGTTATAAAGTCTCAGGAAGGAAGAGAGGGAGTATTTAAAACGGTTAGATCAATCAGTTAAAGATATCTACCTAAGAATGTCTTCTCTTCAGTTTCTATTTTATTTTTGCATTTCTTGCAATTGTTGTTTATAATTAGACTTTAATTACATGATGAAATTAATTGTATATCCAGTAAATTGAATCAAAAGATTTTTTATAATTTAAATTTAAGGCATATATTATATACTGGATATTTAGGAGATAGCACTGTAGCTCAAGTCGAGTAAAAAAACATGTTTCTTTCATTCAGTAACAGAACACACTAGAACAGCTTTATACGAGAGCTTTTTTTCGAATACACTACAATTAATGAAGCAAAAATAATTATTAGAACAAGTTTGTTATATTATTTCAATTGGCCAAACTTTCGATAGTAAGTAGTACTAATTAAGGAGTTTTCTTTTAGTCGATTCGTCTAATTAATTTTTATACATATTTTCCATTTTAAGTCACCGAGAAGTATAAAACAAAAACTAAACACGATAATATATTAAAGTTATAAATTACATAAATTATATAATCGTAGGAACGTGTTGTATTTATTATTTTAGCTTAAAACTAAGGAGTAATATGTATTTGGCGACGCATTTTTTTCGACATGCGTGGTTTTATTGATAATGTTGGTCTGTATGTCCCTGATAACTACCTAGGAAATCGAAAACATCAGCTGTTTTTCATTCCCTGATGCAGGACTATCCTGCCAGTAGTCATGCCAATGCGGAGAGCAATGTTAATGTTTAACGAGATTGCCTCGGATATTGATATCTTCCACCTAGGTGGGAGTGAGGTTAGATGGATGCTATTATATATTGTACATCATCAGAATAAGAAATGTCTAACTTACTCTCTTTTTCCTTCTGGATATATAATGTATAATATATATTTTTAATACTTTCTTTATTCTTTTTTTATATTTTTCATATTTTCGTTATAATCATAAGTATATCGTGTTATTAATCAATTAAAACTATAATTTGTAATATTACAGCAAGTATAAAATAAATAATAAAAGACTTGTTTGAATCGATCACAAGTAATGCCAGTCGACAAAGCTAGTTATTTATGAGACTTATAAATAATACAAAATATAAGCAAATAATAATAAGCAAAGAGAAAAATATATTTTCTAAATTATTAAAAAATGGTAAACTTCCATGTATGAGATCTTTGTTAGCGACCCGGGTTTCGCCTTTCCTCATCTTCAGGCTACATTATATGTGGGCAGTGAGAGAACATATAACATACTACCAA
>JAGVSQ010010700.1:0-12729 GCA_022683975.1 Rhyacophila evoluta
ATAATTTAGAATTTAAAATCAATTTCCATCAAGCACCATCAGCCGAAAATATTAACTATATTCTTAAAATAAAAAATCTCAATGAGATTTCTCTTTATTTTTTTATAAACATATTTATATGTAAAACAAGACTTTATTTAATAATATATAGTTAATAATCTCTCATATTTTTACCAATATTTATTTCTATCCAGCACTTGTATGATTTTTAGATTTTATTCACCATATATATCAAAATCCTTCTAAAATTATTCCATATAACATACATATCTTAAAAACTAAGCCATAACTCTCAATCAAACCCTTTAAAAAATATATTCTGTAGATATGTTTAATATATTGTATCTACAGATACCTACAGTGGCGGCTGCGTTAACGTACTTTATAAAACACATTCTTTCAATGCTACTATCAAATAGAATTAATATACGAATAAGTATTCATGATATAGTATATACAAATTATAATAAGCCCCAGTTGGTTGGTATTAAATGACTACTTTTATGATTAAATGCTGCATTAAGTTTATGATTAAGCTCTTGAACCTGAAATTTGGATTTTGTTTATATATCATTTTACTATTCCATAGAAACTTGAGTAAGACAATAAAGCCTAGAATGATACTATTTTGTTGAGGTATAACTTAACAATGTTCTAAAGGTGTTTCAACTGAGTTAGCTCAAACTTTCTTTGAATTGCCTCAAGCGTGCTTTATGGTCTTATTATAGGAACTACACTAATAAAACCTATATTTGTCCAAGCAATAAAATGTCGCAATCAAGTCCATGTTTTGCACGATCAAAACTACGGCGAACATTAATTTTATGTTGGATAAATTCATTCTAAGCGCCTTGACGTATTTACCTAATTTAAAGTTTATGTGCTTTGTGCTTTTTTATAAGCTTTTATTTAGTTCTGTTGTTTTTTATTTATTACAATATCTGTTCCAAATGCCGAGCATATGGATGTCAACAGTGTGAAGAAGACCGTATTGCAAAGACTTGTGTTACTGATTTTTTTTACGAAAATCGCTGTCACGTAATTGCTTAACCCATTGACTACTCATCTTTGGATTACGTGAGAGCTACTTGCCGATTACAACGCGTCTTTTATAACGCGCATTGAGATATAAGTGGACTTTTTTGACATTTTTGTTTTCAGGCACCCAGCTAAAAAAACCTTATACAAGCATGGCAAGATAAATTAAAACAAATAAAGAATAATAATAATAAAACATTCTCTTAATTAATTAATTATCACTCGTAAATAATAAAAAAACGGTTTTTTCTCCGTGCCTGGTCTCATATATTTCTAGAAAAATTTGTTGCAAATCTACTTTGCATCTAAATGTCAACGTATTTTTAAAACTTCGCATCTGTAAAAATCCAATGCGTACTCGAACACGCTAACCTTCCAGCTGCCGGGGAGATAATTAAAACTTTCATATTTATATCCGCAAACTTTCTTTCAACTACAATGTCAAATTAAGTAGTAAATATATACAAATTATGCAATATGTATTAATTTGTAGGTCACTTCAAAAATCTAAATACTACTCCTATTCTTATAAATTTGCAAGAGGAGAAAAATAAATATTTTTTTTTAATGAGTTGTGAGAGAAATATATTTTCTTATGCACTTTTTATGAAAAAAAAAATGTAATTATTTTAATGTAGATTAGCAATAGTCTCGTTTATAAGTCGTCAAATTATGCATTTCGCCGTGTGGCAGCTATATACTCCGCTTAAATTATACTTTTGTACGTACAAATTTACATAAAATAATTTTATATACGGCAAAAATTAAATTCTGAAACACTTATTATCTTGTGATAAAAATATACGTTAATCGGCCGAGTAACCTTTTTTCTGATAATTTATTTGGAATGTCATTCATTTTGTTAATTACGATTTTGAGTCCAATTTAAGTTCGCCTAGTTAGGTGCGAAAAATATTTCAAACCATCTGACCTAACGAACTCGGCATTTCTCATAAATTCAATAAAAAAAATAACGGGGCGTCTGACCCAAATTCGTGAATTGTAAATCATAATGAAAGAAAAATAAGGAAATTAAGAATATTTTGCAATAAACTATCATTAACAGCAATTTTTTCTAAGTAATATTGCTTATGAAAGTATCTAGGCTTTTATCTGAACAGTTTAATTAAATAAATTCAATAGATTGTGAGAATTTATATTTTATTTGGGTATAAAAAATGTTTATATAATAATAAAAAAAATAGTATGATTTATCATAAACCTTTACTCAGTTTGGACAGAATCAGCAGTCTTTTTTTAAAATCGTATTCAAAACAGCATCAATAATTATCAATGTATTTATTGTTATTTCATATTTGCTATTTTTTTATTTTAACTGTTTAACATTAATATGGTAATAAATAACAGTATGTGTATGAGCTTCAACTTTTTCCCACGGAGGTACACAAAACAGCTTCTGTAATAATCCATTAGATTAGTGTGTATCCAAAAATGATATTCATCGTCAAAACTGTATATCAGCTTAGTTAACATTTTAAAGCTTTTATAGTATTCAACTGTGGATAGGTAAAAGGACGTAACCCGCACAGATTTTTTTTTTACAGGGGGTATAAAAACCTTTTTTTAATTATTTTGGATCAAAGTCAAAATATTCGATTATACTACCTTATAGTACGTGAAGACTTTAACTGGTTTTTGATTTGATAATTTGATAATTGGTCAATTTGATAATTATTTCTTAAATTATATAAACAAATCTAGTAAAATTGCTGGACTGTAAGTCATTTTTCCATGTTGCAAATTTCATGGGCTCTTCTTTTTCAAAATTAAAAGCTTAACTTACATACTTTAAATACAACGTCTTTTAACAATTTCTACATTGTAATTATTGAAAATGCTATTCTGAAAACACTGAGAGTAACGTTATTTTTCCTTTCCACAGCCCGCATGTATATTTAATAACACTACTACCAATGGACCAAAATACATTTGTTACAATTTATTATCCTGACACACTAACCTAGCATGCAATATTCTTCGGAAATTTAATATATTATACGTTGCCTTCAGGATATTTTTATGCTAACATGTTGTGTTTTCTATTACAATGGTTTCCGTGCAGAGGTGCGCTGTTTTATTTATGAGGGGAAGGAAGACGTCTATATGCAGACATCATTGCAATACAACCCCCTCACCAACGTCAAATTTTCTTACTTCATAGTACGAATATATTATAAAATAACAGTTATCGACTTATAATTGTAATTTGAATCAACAATTCAATTCAACTGTTATTATGAATATATCTTATTTTAGATTCATACTGCATTAAAACTGTACAAAGAACTATAAACCCCTAACTAGCTATTTAACAACGAAATATAAATCGTCTCTCGCATAGCGGATTCAATTTCTAAATCCACTGAATTTGATGCTTATTGCATGGAGCCATTGTCTGATGACCAATTTTCTGAAAAATAATATAGAAAATAATCTGCCAAGACATGTGGAGATCTACGTGCTACATTTACGTAGCGGACATTTTCTCCCTATAAAGATACATATGCTTCTCTTTTGGAGCAGACATGGTTTTTTAATAAACATTTACATATAATGTATCATCCATAAATTCCATGAGAATATAGTTATTTTGTTATATGATTATCAATACAATTATAATTAAGTATATAAAAGAATACTTAAATATAAAACGATTTTTTTAAAATATCGTACAATGTATCTTACACGATTAATATGAAATCAAAATCTTTATTTTTATAAAGCATCACATTGATTATATATTACTACAATATTTTTTTTGATTACAATAACTCATGAAAAAGCTTTACAAAAAGCTCGGTGTATGAATAATGCTTACTTCAGATTCGTTATCGTTAATTTCAGCCGCTAAATTATTGCCATAATACACTTACAACCCTATAATTTTTAGATCGTTCGTGGTGTCGGTCAATTTATAGTTCGTGGCTTCATTTATTGCAAGGGTATTATCAAAGCAACTAAGGGAAGTAATTCGGTAACAGCGTTAATTTCTGCGAAAAGAATTTCAAGGTTTATTTTTATTTCAGGAAGTTTTAATTATTTTGGTCTTCAACTGGAATCATAAAATAATTCTTTCACATAATTACAGTGGAAACTTTGAAAATGGTAGTGTTCTATTTTTACAGAAAGTTTTATTTTCGAGTACGATTTTTCCATTAAGAGTTATGAATATTCATTTTCTAAAAAAAAAATCTTACACCCACTTCTGCTCTATATCCTATGTAGTAAGTATAACACATGATTGAATACATTTTATTATCATCCAGTCTCTCCAATTATTGAGCAAGCACCTCTTGCATTAAAAATACATCAATATTTTTATGCAGTTATTGGACTCAAACCTTTCACTTCTGGTTCCGAGTAACTTACAGCTGCGTTCAATAAACCACTCCACCACAGTATTCAAATCTATTTCAAACTCATTTAAATATGTTAAAACCAATATATCTGGAAGTATATAACGAAATTATATCTAAACTTGATAAGATTTTAAAAACTTTTTCGATAATATTATTTAATGACACGCATTAATTTAATCTTTGTACATTTTGAAATAAAACGGATATTATTTATCAAATAATCTATCAAAAATAAGTATTTAAATGCTGGTTTAGTTAGTAATATATCAATATAAAATCATACTATTCATGTTTATTACTTAATGCATTAGCATAAAATACTAGTTTAAGTAAGTAATATCTGAAGCTTTTTTAGTAAAACATTCTGCGAATACAAAAAAAGCTCTGATAAATTATACTATAACGCAAATTAATGTTAATATATTGCAGCATTAGGGAAGATTAAACTATGATTAGGGCTTTGATGGATATTGTTTTAATTTGAGTGATGCCTGGTACTTGATACTCACGCACAAAAAATATTATCAACCCATCTGTGTCCATTAGAGGGCTTGTTTTAATAATCATTATTTCGTCGCTACTTTTCCGAGCAAACAGTATTGCTTTCCACAATCACGTCGTAAATTTTAGTTATCGTCTATGTAACTTTACCTCTGGCCAATAAAATTATGCGTCGAGATTTACGGCCAGAACTTTGCTAGTAAATGCAGGACAGCCGCATGTTAATCAACTTTGCCTTTTGGATTAATTAATTATGATCTGCTGTCCTAGCAAACGCGATCCACCCGTAAATCATATTGCGACGTTTTTCTATTACTTTAAGTAAATAAAATAATATATATTAGGTCAGGTTTTATTGTGATCGTATTAATTATTAAAATAAAGAGAAAATGCGTAGTAAAGTGACTAATAATTCAGCATTTGTCAACGAATGATTGTATTGATATAATGGTTCAAAGATAAATTACCTTCATGAACGATTACCTTATGGAACATGCGAAGTATTTTTCCCTTAATAAATAACTGACCTATACAAACTACTGCAGTGAGACTGTATACGGTAATTTTACCACAGTACTGTTTTTTGGGGATAAATAGTTGAGTAGAATTTCGTAGAGTAAAATTGTCCTTTTATTGATGTAAATAGTTGTCTGCTTTCTTACATTCTTCCGAGATTAGATGTTCACGCCCACTCTTTTTCACCAGACTTAACTTTTTGCGTTGATTAGCCATCTGGGCATTTCTTCCATCTTGTTTACTAATGAACTTAATATTTAGCAAACAATTATTTTCTGTGATTCATATAATGAATAATCAGTTCATTAATACAGTTAGCTCCAAAAGCCATAATTCTTTGGCATTTCATTTTGCAGAAACTTTTAATCTTTAATATTTTTTTAAACAACTAGACTAATGAATTGATTTTCATTTGCCTAACTTACTTATCTCTTTATTTTAAGTCTTTAACCTATTATCAAACTAGCCATACTTAAAGAAATTGGAAATCTTGTAATGATAGATTTAACTGCCACCGTCGTGATTCCAAAAAATACATTTATTGAAAAAGAGGTTTTTATTCTGTATTACTCACGATTCTTCTATACCCATTTTATGATCGTGCGTCATAAATGATAACGCTAACGAAAGCGCTCTCCCGAAATTTTCCAACGTCTGAAAACCTTTATCGGGTTTCACTAAAGAGTACGTGATTCTTAACCCAGCATAATCTGATGTAGTCAAACCAGTACGAGAAAAGACCGTTTCATTGTATATAAGACGTTGAATTTTTTAAAAAGGTCTTGATCTAATTACAGCAGTAGAAGAATGTTAATATTATCATTTTACTCAATCGTGAGTCAATACCTTCAACAACATCTACGACAGCCAATTTTTTATGAATTTTTTTTTCAACTGTGAAATATATTGTATTAAATTAAAATAATCAAATATATTTGCAACTCTATTGGAATAATTTATATAGCATGTAATTCAGTTTATAAATCATAGTTATTAAATTTAATCAACAGTTTTTTTAAATATATCGGGATTTAGTGTAATTGAATATTTATTTATGGATATATTTCATGTTATGTACTTGTTAATAAATAAAGTTTTTAGACTTTCAAAATGGATTCTAATCAAGTAAATGTAAATACAATTAACGAATCCTAGTTAGTGCTATATAAGTTTAATTTATAAAGCTTTTTGTACATCTTTGGAATACTAATTCGTGAGTTGCGAACCAATCTGTTAACATCTGCACACGAGGGTTGAAAATCAATTCTTTTTTTATATTATATGTACATAGTTCTATGATTCTATTACTAATTCTAGAATTGGCTTAGTTTGAAAACTGCTTTAATCTCCTATTTAAAAAAGGAATAGTTCATATAAGAGATTTTTTTAAATTAAATCATTATATATATGTATATATTCCTAATCAACCAAGGATTTACTTTCAAATGTAAGTGTCATAATTTTTAAGACTTGCGTCTTTTTTTGTTACGTTCATATTTACTTCTTCCTTTTTTTCACGATGTCTACTGCAAAAGTGGAACATAATGATCTCCACTGTGTGAAAACAAACGTTAATTTTTTTCTTTTAACTAGATGCCAACTTCTCAGCCCATTATCGAGTTCTACAACTTCCTAAGCTCTAAAAGCTCTAAAATTCTAAATTCTAATCTCTAATATTGTACTTTTATTCATACGTATTATATTTAAATAACTATGTTTATCAAATTTGAAGAAAATTTATTGATACAATGTGTGTCATATAAATGTATTTTCTCTCTTATTATTTTTTATAATGATTGGATTTCAATGAATCACTCCAGTCCTGCATCTTTGAAGTCATAAATTAATATGTATTATTAAACCCATAAATAAAAAAATAATAGTGATTTTTACATTTACTTTCATGCTAATAAAATTTCTTTGATAATGTGTGGTTATTAATCGGCTAGCCACCCTAAAATTTCAATCAATATGACCAAATTAAAAAGCTTATATTAGCAAAAAGCTCGCAGTATTAGGTTTCATTATAATCTCCGCGATGAGATTGAACGTGAAACTGGTTGTTAGTTTGCTGATCTATTACCAATAAATATATACTGACGCCAATAGACAATAATAATTACCGTTACGCCATTTTGCATTTACGAAAATTAATCGACCGACAAAATGAACCCAGTCTATAATATTTAATTAAAAAATGTGGCATATATTTTCGATAAAAGGTGGATTTTAAAAAAGCAGAAAACAATTGTGTTTATTATGTATTTGATAATTTAAAACATCCATCAAAAAAAATTAAATCAATATTCATTTTAAATATTATACATTTTGTGTAATAATATTTTTTCTTTAATTTTACAGTTGGCTTAATTTAACTTAAATTAGATTTGTCATCTTTTTTGCTCCTTAAGTGGAGCATATGGATACTACATACCGCCTTCAAAAATCCCTGTCGCCCGCCAGTACACTTGCGTCTTCCCTGGTCATACCTGAATCCCGTAATTTCGCCAAATACATCATGTGGATAGTATTTAATGGCTTTCCAGGACGCCGGTTAGCTTAAAGTATATGCAGGTTGAGTTAAAACTCCCAATAACATTATTATAATATAATTCATTTAAAAATAATAAACGTTGCCTTGTTAGCCGAGTTAAGTGCGCTTACTTTCGAACTGTAGGTCGTGAATTTATTGAGCTTTTTTTTAATTAATTAGAAGTTTTTATAAAATATTATTTACTGTTATTCTATTCACTCGTAGTATGGCAATTGTATGGCCTAAAAAGATAGCTCGGATATTTTCATGTATTCACCTGTGTGTATTTAAATAAAAATTATTTTCATCTCCTGAATATTTGACATTTGGTCTATTCAAGAAACCAATCCCATAACAACAATCTTATTTTTCATGAAAATCGACATCCAAACAATTCTTTAACCTAATGGACATCCAGCCTTGCATTTTTCAAATTTTAAAATATCTGACAGATGCAGTAACCGAACCTACATCCTCAAGACTTGAGTCACGTACAATTAACCTCCACTGGAGAGACTAAACTATTTAGATACATAAACCATTTGTTAACCAGTCAATAATAATACGTTCTGTCATTAAATTTTTAAGAGAGTTTTTACGAGTATTTTATAATCATATTATCATATTGCAACAGTAGTAAGATAACAATATTATTTTTTATATGAGTGAAC
Organism: Rhyacophila evoluta; assembly: GCA_022683975.1. Classification (NCBI taxonomy): domain Eukaryota; kingdom Metazoa; phylum Arthropoda; class Insecta; order Trichoptera; family Rhyacophilidae; genus Rhyacophila; species Rhyacophila evoluta. The sequence goes on from JAGVSQ010010700.1 coordinate 8,640, forward strand.
TTTTATTATATCGTTTATTACAGCAATGTAAATACCCACCGAAAATAATTTAGATAATGCTTTTAAAAACTTAAAGCTAATTTCCCCAAAATACATAAAACCATAATATCAAACTGATATTTATCACCCTAATTAATTTTGAATAACTAATCATAAAAATTGCCATATAGTTTAATTAAGAATCAGCAGTTTGCTAGTATGATAAAATTAATGTTCGTTTTAGTGTACGTATGAGATATTCAACCATAAATAATGTCCCATATCCTGTGTATATAATTCAGTTAATTTGTATCGTTATCGTTTTGTGGTATTGTTTTATATTTCTGTTTTTAATTTTTATGAAGGTATTCGTAAAATAGAGCGATAATACATTATCAAAAAAAATGTGCGTGTCCGGCCATCGATACTTAATGCAAATTGAAAGGTACTTCGTTCGTATAGCGCCCTGTCACTGTGACATCCAAACAAATTGTTTTTTCACGTGAGAGAAAATAAATGCGGAATGACAGCACCAAAAAGCACAATATTAAAACTTTGCGTGTGTTCACCTATTCACAGAAAATCTAAAGCACGATTCTTTTCCTAGCGAATTTTACGTGTGTCTCATAACGCAACTCTACAATGGCCTAGGATTATATTGTAGTTACAGTGGAAATTGTTTAACGTGAAAACGTTTAAAATGAAATAATGTTCTGGTCTCTTAAAATGTTTATTTTCTTTTAACACGAAACAATACTTAAGACGAAAATATTTCGCATTTTACAAAAACTTAATATAATAAACTGATTGTGGCATTGTAACCAAATAGTTTATCATTTATAAATCGCTTTCTACAAGTCCCACATTACAAAATGGTACCTCGTATACCAGAAATTCTACAGTAGATAAAAACACTTAGAATATATCATTAAACGTTTATCTTACGTTATTCTCATTGAGCTTTTAGAATTTTGTTTTTTATTAAAATGCTTCTGCAGCTACGAGATTGAAACTCATGATCTCCGGTGTCAAAGGACTTTTTACCAACTTATTTAAAGTAAAACACATTTTGTTATTCTTAAATCCAGCATACAATCATTATTAGCAGTAAATTAAGTTTGTTTACTAACGCTTTATCTCTTCGTAAAGGTGAAAATGTTTGTAAGAGTGTCTATGAAGAGTATTTCGTAATAATTTAATTCAATATTTTTCAGAATAAAACATTGAACTTAACACAGATATTTCATATTTCTTCTATAAATAAAACATTTCTCATAGTATTGCAATAAATCACGTATAGTAGAATGTGATAATACAATAAATATTAATATTATGGATCGTTGTTTCTTTTTTATGATATTTTTTTGTTTTGGAATTCGAGATGAAAAAATGGCATTCAGTAAAAATAAAAGCTTTATTCGACTAAAAATTTTACTGATAACTTTTACGAAAAATACGCTTTAACTTTAAGTTGGTACAAGCAGGATTTTATTTAAAAATACAGCCATAATTTGTTTTAGATATTATACAAAACGATTTATATTCATCTAGCCGTGTATTTTTGCTCGCTTTTTCATGATAAACATTAATATATTTTTATATAAAATCCTATGTATCGCTTTTATAGGTACCTGGTATATAAACCAGGTGGCAAAGATATTTGTCTAACTCACTTCTAGCACTTTTTCTAAAAACTCAATTTCAATTTCAATTTTTAAATTAATTTACAACGCCATCATTTTTCGATCTATAAAAGTTTTACTTTATTACTGTAATATACCTTTTCGTCTAAACTTAGGTTAAATCCAAAAGCTCGTATGTGAAGTTAAAAGTAGCAGTTCGAAAACACAAGTAACCATCATCTCAATTCAACTTCAAAAAACAATCGACCAAATAGTCTACATTGAATAAATATTTAAATTGTCTATAATTTATTTTTCTCCGTCTATATAATAAGTCACTAACATCAAGGTTTACTTAAAAATAAATAAAAATATTGTTCATTTTTTATATTGTATATTTAATGGCTTTGAAAGACTGCACTGTAAAAGAAGCGACATAACTTTTATTTTCAGCAAGCTTACAATGAATGATTAGATTAAGCTCTAATAAATGAAGCTTTGTCTTGAAAGCGTGTTGACAAAATCTTTTTTAAGAACTTTCTTGAAAATTTCCCACTGTTTCACGATCAAAAGCTGTGTTGAGATTAATCATTATAATATAGCTATTTGTTATTTAAAATTAATGCGCAGAAAATAACTTCAAAAATTATATTTTTTTACAAAGCTTCATAATGTATTATGTGACTTTATAATATTTTTTCTCTGGCATATTTTCAAATATTTTTTAATAATAATAGTATTTTATGTTCTAAAGTATATCAACAAACTAGTTTTATACATGTATACAAATAGTATTTAGTATAGAATACTAAAAAATGTGTTACCTATGTGGTATCTATTATTATTATTACATATAAAATCAATACACTCATACAGCACTATAATCTATTACTTTATTTTCTTAAATGTAGACTTTCATAATATAATATGTCGATTCATATTAAAGGTGCAAGTATTTAAATTATCAATTTGGCACTGCTGGAAGTTTTAAAAAGTTCAGTGTGCTATATCATATATTGGCAAGTTTTTGTTGGAAGAGGGCCAAATATTTTACATGATGATTAGAGCGGGCCGAACTTGGGCCATAGTTTATTAGAGCGGGCCGCACCAAAACGCCTCGCGGGCCGCTGGTTGCCGACCGCTAGGTTAGATCATAAGATATTATAGTAACTTTTCAGTGTAAGAGACCCAAGTCATATTGAACGTTTTGTGCTTTTAAGGGTAAAATTTTACAAATCAATTCAACTCGAAACCAGAAACTAAATAATTTTTGGTAAACGTCCATAAAAATGGAAAATAAAAAATTCGTATTTTAAAAAATCATCCACTTTATCAATTTAGACCTTAATGGTTTAAGTGTTACCGCTAAAAAAATGAAAATCTTTTTGTTGTAAAAATATTTTAATTTTTTTATTTAGTAAAATAAAATCTCATGGTTTTTATTTCTCTAATCAAAAAGCTTTTGAACCATCACTAGTGACGTCATTAATGAACTGGTGGTTAAAAAACAACATTAAAATGTAATATAGCATATACTAATGACTATGTATTCTTAATGTTGTTCCATGCAAATATGTTTGAAAAGCACATTTATCAAACGTCAAATGGGTAACATTTGGAAAATTGATAAACTCAAAATTTATTTTCCATGTTCATATGTAGCTGTGTAATGTATTATCGTGTGTGGTTGACCGCAACATAAAACATTTCACGAATTTTTGATGTCTTTAACCATTATTTACTACCTCAGTAGTTGTTTGTTTTCTCAAATACAACTGAAAGTATTTTGTATTTCTGAATTGTAGATTTTATTTTCCCCAAAAGAATTTAACGAATATAATGTTTTTCTCTTCATTCAATTCATATTCAATAATGGTGATATTAAAGTATATTATTTTTCATCTGGTCTGCTCCGAAAGAGGAACATATGGATATCCACAGACAAAATTTGAGTAGAGATAAAATGTAGTATAATACATAGATAAATCTTTATAGGACAGTAAAGATTTATCTTGACAGATTTTTCTAGAGATTCGTTTTTTAACCAATTCTTGAGTCCATTAAAGGTGAAGACTAGCATAAAATAGATAATGTAAATACAGTTTTTTTCCCAAAAATAAATCCCGTGTAAATTAGTTCTATCATAATTCTCAAGTGAGGTTTTAAAATAAGTCTTCCTCAAAAATAAAACCTATTGAAAAATACGATACAAATTCTCTCTAAGAAGACTGACACCATTTTTCAGACCGGAGGACGCTGACGTAATTAAATAAGTACTTGTATTCAATTCAAGTTAATTCAATTACTTATTTGCATAAAATTATAAGTCTTTTTGGTTTTTTTATTGCAAACATTTAAATCTATAAAATAAGCCCTAGCGGGTTTTCTGTGTACAAAATTAAAAGACTGGGTTTTTTATTCGAGAAAAGACAGCAAGCATGCATACGACACCCAGTACAAATATCATATATCTGCAAAGGTACTTGTTA
>JAGVSQ010010701.1:0-12728 GCA_022683975.1 Rhyacophila evoluta
TCAGAATTTAAAATCAATTTCCATCAAGCACCATCAGTCGAAAATATTAAAAGTTTTAATATTCGTACATTTAAAAGTTATATCTATTTAATACTTCGACTTGGGCCAAAATCATAAAAAATAAACTATTTTGTGTATGCTGTATAGTTTATTATTTGTGAATTATTTTGCCTTTCTTTGGTGGATTTATAAATTGTATGGCCACACGTTGCTTCTAAAATCTTCTGGTACTTAATTTTCATTCTCACAGGTCATGCCAGCGTACTTTAATTCCGCTTGATACACTCCGAGGATTCCAGGACGCCAGAATCCTGACGGTCAGAAGAAGAAGCAACTAGATTTCAGGATTTTTGAAGGCATTCGCGACACGTGTTTCAGCCAATTTTACCGTCGTTACATGATATCAAACCTAACATTTATCTGATACAAACATTTACAAAGCCAAACTACTTGTCTCCGCATCTTTATGACCCAAGCCGACGGACTATTTTCACGAGAATTGACTGTCAGTTAAACGCTCAACTTATTGGACACCCAGTCTCATGCATCTTTAGATTTTTAAGAATCCAACAGCCATGGGAATAAAACCTGTAATCCTCGTCTTCAGAGTGCGCCCTGTAACCTCTAGGCTACCGGGGAGACATTATTATAACAGGTATAATATTGAATAGTGCAATATGTTACGTTAATGATTTTCTCAATAAAAATGTCCTTCTTTCCAAAATTATAAGCTCAGTTTTCCATGACGTACGGAAGGTTGTCAACTACTGGTATATATGCCATACGCAAATAACTCGTTTTAATTCTCAAAATTAGAGATGTAGCATAAAATGAATTTTGTTTACGTTTCGTAAATATTCGTGAAGAGAAACCGCTAATTACGTTTAAAGATATTTGAGAAAAAAATAATAATGGGTAGGGCAGTTGTTCTTCTAGTACTGTGAAAAGTCGTGCAACTGATGATATCAGATTGGATTAATATGTATATAGTTGTTTGTAACAGTAGTACGAGTGGGGAACTGTATATTTTTGATGTTTCACATTCGATCGACGATATACATTATAAACACACATCAATTAAAGCATGATTAACTAATTATTATTAATATAATTATGTTTTAAATATTTCAATAAATGTCGCAATAGATGAAGCTTCATACATATTTTCTTTAAATAATGTTCACTGCAAATTCAGCGCAAGCAGATATCCATAACAATATGACATTTTTATGAATATTTAACGCAGGGACGCACTACGGTAATACCCATTTTATGCAGTGCACAAGGGCGCTTGAATATGATGCGCGTCTTTTTATAAGAAATATGAAATAAATTAACTAGCATTTTTAAGTACAATAGTATTTACATAAATGGGGGATAAAGCACGCTTAAAAAACCGTATAAAAAAGATTCCGGTGTATGAATTATATTAAGCACAATGTGAACATATATTTTATCCTAAGAAAAAGTATTTCTCATGGCGATAATCAGCAAGTAAATCGCACCATCTATGGAGTATCGACATTGCCAACTTTTTGATATTATTATTCAATTACGGGATTTGAACCCATGGCTATAGTCGATTGCATGTATTCGTCTATACAAACTCAGCCAAAAATCAATGTTTTATGTAAATATCCATATAAATAAAAACGTAAATGTTCGTTTGTTAAAAATCTTAAATCTCCGAAAGTTCTTTAACGATTGCTATGAAATTTTGACACAACGTTGCATTTAAATACACGCATGCCTTTAATAGTAACAACGTAGATGTCACACACGTAACTGATATATACATCCTTTTTTTGAAAAACTTCACCATCATTTTTAACCAGATATTAATGCTTAAATTTTTAATATAAAACACTAATTATGTGTATAACTATTTAATATCCCAGCAATAGTTTAAAAACACGTTTAAAAAGATAATATATTATATTTTAATTAGCATAAGTTCACGAAACACCTGCGAGCCACAGTTTCTTTCACGTTATAAAAATACGCACACGCACAAATTAACTAAGTCTTGCTTAATTAATAGGTGTTTAACCCTTTACCTACCATAATGTTTTTAAGAAACCAAGCGTCAAGTGCCGCCATTTACATAATAATTATTTTTTATTTAAAAAAAAGTTGTATTATTTATTATTGACCAAGGCGAATGGATCGATCTGTAAATTGCCCTGCGTATTTAGTAGTATTTTTTTTATTTTACTATGTTCGCTCCCAAAATAGAGCATATGGATCTACACAGAGTGAAGATATCCACTACAAATTCCACTCCTCATATGCGAACCACGCACACTGACCAGTGGACTACCGGGTTGATATTAATTTAAGGAGATTTAATTAGTTGATTTGATGTTGTCAAGTTAAAAAAACGTATAATCCACATAGAAAATTTTTACAAGAGACACACAAAACATTTATTTAATGATTTTCAGCTAAAGTCAAAACACTTCATAGGCACAAACTTAAAGCACGTGAAGAAGTGGAGAAGTTATTTTGACAGACATATGTATTTTCTGTTTCATAGAATAGATGAAAGATGACAGTAGACATTATCTCAAACGAGATAAATCATTGCGCAGCATTCAAATGGTTACTATTAGTTAAAAAGAAATCAAAAATTAAAAGATTTATTAGAAATAAATTCCAAATAAAATTTATCAAGGTTTGTTATTGAAATCGACCTCTAATACCGACTAAGTGAAGCATGATTTTGGCGAAAGAAAATTTATTCGACAGATAACACTTGAATTAATATCTCGACAATTTTTGTTTTTAAACTTTTGTGGGCTTATTTAAAAAAAATTTAAAATCCCCAAACAAAACGGATTTATTTATTATTTAATATGAAATCGAATTAAATGTGGCTTCAGCTGATTCTATGCGGGCTGTTTCGGCGGCTATAAATTGTTCGGCGCATGCATACTGCCGGTGTTGCTATACGGTAGCAAATCATGGAACCTTACAAAGACTCATGAAAACCGTATATTGAGGTTTGAAAACAGTTGCGTGCGTTGGGTAGTGGGGGTGTGACGGAATGCCTCCACCAGGAACACGGAAGTAAGGGAGCGGATGGGGCACTCTCCTGTGACATTAAAATTCATGCGACGGTACTGAATCTGGCTGGGGCACGTACTTCCACGATTCAGTACCGATGTCTAAGCGATGTCTTCAGAGGATTTTAACCCTGTTTGTTTGTTCTTCCGACCGGTTGGATTCCGACGTCCTGGATAACCGATGGATATCATCCATGGGAGGTATAGGGCGAAACTGAAGGATAGTGGCATGACCTGGGAGCATATAAAACGGCTGGCGGGTGATAGGGATTATCGGAGGCGCCACGTGGTAGGCATATGCTCCGTATAGGGGACGGATATAGCAGAAGAAGAATATGAAATTGAACGCTTGATATCGAATATTCAACCGTGGATTACGTATGTTTATTTTGAAAATGATTTGACCACAATATGAATTCGTAGTTATTGTCGGAGACCATTGTTTTTTGGGACAAAAACTCTCAGCCAAAATAGAAAATCAAAATAATCAAACTTCAAACTAGCCTAACCTAACCTAACATACTTTAATGACCCAACCCAACCTAAGGTAACCTAACAGAAACCAATCTAACCTAACTTAACGTGACCTAACCTAAACTAAACTGATCTAGCCTATGAATCCGATAGCTGAATGATAACTATGATGGCGGTTACGCGTTTGAATGCAGCTGCACACGTATTTCAAAAAAATTAAGTCTTGTAATAAAAATTGCAGGATATGACGTGTAAGTAGTTTGAGCAATTGTCTAACAATCAATTTATGTGTATTTTTAAGTGAATGGGATTTTTATCATGCATTTTAATAGATTTGAATACTAGTATTTCTATCATACATCCCATTATTCTATACGCAACTGCTGAAAAAGAGCGTATTTTTGTTGGCTGGCCATATGCGCCATACTTACTAGTTACGCCTCTGTAATCGCAGTGTCTCCCCGGTTAGCGTACTTGGTAGCGCGTGCGTCTAGCGATCCGGGGAATGCCGGTTCGATTCCCCATCTGGTCGGATTTTGTTGAGCAATTGTCTGACAAACGGTTCCGTAAAAAAAAATAATCTGTCAAGTCGTCTTCGCGTTGCGGAGATCCATATGCTCCACTTTGGGAGCGAACATGGTATAAAAAAAATCAAGTAAGACCTGTAACACGGATTCTTTGCAAATATGTCAGATTATGAACTTGACGTAACAACGAACGTCTTCATTTAGCGTGATGACAACTAGTAGTATCAATTCGACTGAAGTCTGACACTGATGACTTATTTGATAAATGCGTCAACAATCTATATCTGATATGTATCATTATCAATCAGAAATGATCTACTAAACAATGGTGATTAGTATCAAACGTTTAGCATATCGAAATAAAGAGGAAAATTACCAATAATGTTTTACAAGTTTTTAATATATCTAATTAGCTTGTTTCAAAATACGTAATTTTGATTCTTCTAGGAGATATATAACATTATGAAATATTTGTTGAAGTGCCGATTGGATACATATAATGGCTAGCCATTATTTACTGAGCTAAAAATGGGACTTGTAAATATAATATCGAATGTTAAAAAACATAATAAGAACTAATAACGCTGTATACCAAACATGAATAGGATTTAATAATTTCAATGCTCTACGGTTGTGAAACGTTGGGTGCGACAAAGGACCAAAACAACTGTATTCTGAGCTTTAAAAACAGATGGCTAAAGCAAATTCTGGGCATACGGTAGTATGACTTTGTTCCAAATGAGAAGATAAGTGAACGGACCATGCAGCCACTTATCACTGACAAAGTGAAGCTGCGACGCTGGACCTGGCTCGGCCACATATTGCGGATGCCTCAAAAAAGTCTAAACCAGACCTGCTTATTCTTTAAGCCGACTGGTCGTTGGCATCCCGGAAGGCCGCTAAATACTATCTATATAATGTATTCAGCGGAGCTACGAGATGCAGGTATGACCTGGGAGGACGCAAGAATACTGGCGGGGATTCTTGGAGGCGGTATGTGGTATCCATAGGCTCCACTTAGAGAGTGAACATGGAAGAAGAAAAAGAATTTCAATGCATCCAGCTCAATAAACGTCATCAAAAAGATTTAATAAGAATCTAAATTAATCTAATAAAGGATAAAATAATCTAAGAAAAATAACTTCCAACAGGTCAATTCTAATGGTTTTTCTTAAACACCTTATTAGATTAATATCAGATTGGGTAAATACAACATAAAGTTTATGTCTGTCAAAAGAATATAAGCTGGAAATGCTAAATTAGTATCTAAATTTAGCCTTTAAATTTGGAAAGAGTGGCCTGTGAAAATCGCGACCAGGAAAAACGACTAGCACCACATTGTTTGACTGATTTTTCTTAAATAACTCGTTAAATTAATATCATATTAGATAAATAAAACACTAATTTTAGTCTTCATGCACTTCAAGATTGAGTATATTTAATATTTCGATTTTGGTCCAAATTCATAAAATAAACGTTTTTTGTGCTTCCAGTAAAATTTGTTTTTTGTAAACGCATAGAAACAACACTGAAGTGCTCAAAGACTGGTATTTTATTTCATCAATATGATATTAATCTAATAAGTTATTTAAGAAAAACCAATAAAATTGATTAAGTGGAAGCCCTTTTTTTAAATTTAAAAGCTAAATTTAGTCACTAATTTGGCATTTTCAGCTTACACCCTTTTGATGGAATGTGTATTATACACATTCAGATTATCGAAAAAAACTGAGGGTTACGTCCGTTTTCCTTTCCGCGGCTGATATTGATTCATATCGACAAATGAAAAATAATTAGATTACATTGTATCGTTCAAAACGTTGCGCATGGTCATCCTACATGTATCAAATCATTTATTTATGAGTTTGTTCCACAGTGTTTTGTTTATTGTTACGCATATAGAAATCTTGATTAAAAATAAACGTTCGTCTATTTTGTATTTCGGTTGGTTGAAAAAACGTATGCATATTGTAATTGATGTAACTAGAGTTAGGTTAATATTAATTGATTTAATTGTCTCCCCAGTAGTGTGGAGGTGAATGTACACACTTCGCAATCCGTGGAATGCGGGTTCAACCTGCCATATTAAAAAAAATCTGAAAATGAAAATAAATCTACCAAGGCATATCTTCACACCGTGTAGATTCAAATACAAAAAAAATATAATAATTACTAAAATTTGCAGCGCATCAATGTTGGTTGATAACTTTTTGCTCATCCCATTTTATATATCTTAAATTCAAACAGACAACAAACTAAACGGATCTATTTAGTGCGCAAGCATGTGGGCAGCATTGAGCTGAAAGTCACACGATTGAATCCTGTACGGCACGAAAATTAATTTAGAGATTGCTGTAGAAAAAAGAAAGGACCTGACCCACATATTCTTTTACTGTATAAATTTGTATTTCTGTATATTGTATACTGTATTTCTGCGTTCAAAATTAAAATTAATCACTTACAAAAAAATAAGTGCTAATTATGTTGTAAAGCCAGACCAGATATATTGAAAGAAAATATTATGACGACAATGCGGCCCGTGATGTAATTTGGGTTGGCTAAGCCTGATATAGTGGTAATGAATCCACAACTTAATTCACAAATACTTCTAACTAACTAATAAGCATATACATATTTTAATTAGGAATTTTTCAGTTTCAATATTATAAGCATATTCCTTTCCAAATTGTTGGCAAACAATTTCGATTTTCACTTAATTATTATGTAATAATAACTTACTTTGAATCTCTGTCCTATCCCTCCGTTCTTCCAACCTCCTCTCCATCTCAAGAGGACCTTCGATGTGATAGAAAATACTCGCCCCTAGAAGAAGATACGTGATGTGGAGACACAACAGAGCGGACCATTGTTTTTTTGACATCATCTTGACAGATTTTCAGTAACACTTCTTTTAAAATAAACCAATTTAATAATATTGAATATTACACACGAGATATCTCCATGAAACTGGATAGAAAGGTGTATGATATATCACGGAATGTTTCACGCTACACCAATGTATTTTAAAGTTGTTGAAATTGATACTTGCATTGTATTTGTTGATCGCAAATCAATCTTTTCACCATATCTATTGATTAGCATACGCTCCATTGAAAGAAACCGCAAATTTTAGATAAGATGTTAGTTTTGTTTGCAATGTGTAAGATTTATCGTTTAAATGTAACAGTATTTCTAATAACAACTAATTTATGAACATATTGTCTTAAATAACTTCAATTTTACTTGAAACATCTTCACAAATTAGATAGTTTTATTTTTAAACTAATCACTTATCGCTAATTTTGGCCACATGATATAAATAATAATAAAACAATATTACGAATTCATTTATGGTCCACAATAATTGTTAATCTTATTCAAAAACGCACTCAAATTTGATTATATAATGTAATGTTATTTAAATTTAATAGTTCAGTAAAATAGTTTTCAGTTAAAAACGAGTCTTTATCAAAGGCAAATTTGGTAGGCAATTTTCGCTTAGATAAATCACATATATTTATTTATTATTTATATTTTTTGATAGTTTATTTTCATAGTTGATTTTTAATATTAAATATTGACCACTTTTAGCACTGTTCTTCGTCTCTTGACTGGGCAAATCCATTTGAAGTAAAAACATAATGAGAAAATCATGAGCCGAAGATTTATGAACACTCACATGCCTATAACTTCCTGGTATAATCCTTCTCTTCACCACCTGGTGACACAGCATTCTTCGTCTTTAATATTAATCATTCGTTTACACAAAATAATCATTTTAAATAAATCACGAAATTTTGACACCGCGTTTTAAACTACACGACGCGTGCTTATGGCGTGTGTTTATTTACTGAAAGAATTGAATAAGACATGATAACAATTAATAAAATATAGATTTGAAGTATCGATTTGATTGATATCATGAGCTATGCGACAGAGCTGTGTGACTTCAAATCATATCTATCTGCGGCAGTCGTTCTCAAAATGTGATCTCCCACTCTTGGGCTAAAGTCAAACTGATGGGGGACAGTAAATTTGCACGGGTAACTTGATTTTTGTTCAATACAAAGCAGTGTCTCTTTTATAAATGAAAATTAAAAAGATAGATTATTAAATTACACAACGTACAGTAACAACGAACAGGAAGCTGGGTTATATACGGGGAATAACTTTCTTTCTTCAAAAATGAATACAAGTCAAATATTTTTATAACGAATATCTAAGTAACGAAATTACTAGTACGACATGTATTTATTGTTATCCCGAACAAACGTTAATGAACTATGTAATGATTTTTTCATAGTATGTTTGCGAGCATATGCATCTGTACAGTGTGAAGATATCCACTCTGTAAGAGGAGTATATAGCTTCATAAGACCTTGGTCGGCGTGCACTAGAGCGTGCGTGATTCCTATTCTAACTAATTATTCTTCTTCTCATACCACGTTTGCTCCCAAAGTGGAGCATATGGATTTCCGCAATGCGAAGACGACTTGACAAATTATTTTTAACGAGAATCGTTTGTCAGACAATTGTACAACCCAATGGGTATCCAGTCCTGCATTTTCAGATTTTTAAAAATCCGACCAGATGGGAAATCGAATCCGCATTCCCCGGATCGCTAGGCGCACGCGCTACCAACTAATTATACCCTGTTAATATCTAACCTTGTCGAGTTCTTATTCGCCGTAAGATTTTGCAATTTTTTTAAAAAGCTAGAAAACTATCATTCGTAGAAAACAAGTCGCAATGGCCAACCTGTCCGACAAATGGTCGAATTAACTTGAAAAGCCCTTCCACTTAACCGAAATATGGGGACATTCCCAGAGGATGTGATTGACATCCTGTATTTCGCCACATAAGTAAGTAGGAGATTCTTTAAGACAAAACTGACAAAGCTTGAAGATAAGACCACCATGTTTTGCGGATATTAAGGTTAAATTTAATGGTCTGAAGTCAATTTGGCTACCTCCATGCGACACTTTGGGTTTGGAAAAAACAAATGCGTTTGTCTCCTCCTACTGGAGGCGCTCCACCGCTTCCGCCAACTAAATTGGCTACTAGAGTGATCTGGCGTGAATATCAAGAATCCCCATGTGCCATACAAAGTTTGAGAAACACTGTTAAACATTAAATCTTTGCGATCGCATACGTCACACTGCAGAAAGAATATTCGTCGCTAATTTCAAAACCAAACAATAAGCACGCAGGTTTTATTATCGATATTCAATACATACATAACAGACTCTAACTATGTAATAAATAGGCAATATATTTAGGAACTTTTGAATTTGATTGGACAATCACGAGTCGCTAAAAATTTACTAGTCCGCTTTGGGGGTCCCAATGTAACAAAAGAGCTTCTCAACCTTTCTTTGTAATATGTGGTTGATAAAATAAAACACCGATTTCAAAAATATGCTGATTAAAATATCAATATGTTTATTCTAAAAAACAAAACTCCTAGTCATCGAGCGGTAATAATTTATATATATTTATACCATGCTACCTCCCAACGTGGACCATATAGATCTACACAGGTTGAAGATATCCACTCCGAAAGTGGAGTATATGGATCTCACAATGTGGAGACGTCTAGACAGATTATTTTTCACGATAATTGTTTGTCAGACAATTACTCAACCTAACGAGCATCCAGTCCTGCATTTTCAGTTTTTTTTAAATCTGACCAGATCTATCCCGCATTCCCCGAATTGCTAAGCACGCACGCTACCAACTACGCTAACCGGGTAGACAAATAATTGATATATCGATACTTATCTTTGTATTTATTTATTTTTTACGTTAAAAATCGACTGTGGAAAGGAAAAAGGACGTAATCCACGTAAAACGAGTTTTGCGTGAGGTCCAAGAAACGTTTATTTATTGGCGCAATCTGATATTAATTTCATAAGATATTTAAGAAAAGCCGATAAAATCAATGTGGTGAAAGTCTCTTTTTTCGGTTGCAAATTTTACAGCCGTACTTTTTTGTAGTCCTTTTGAAATTTAAATTTGCAACATAATAATTACAGTTAAGTAAAGTGGTATTCACAATGTGAAAATATTATGAGAAAATCGTCTCTTTCTTCGTCCTTATTTTACCAAAGTAGTTTAAGCCTTCGAATCTACATGCTCATTGCCATGACAACCAAGGATAATTTTGTTTGTTTATTTTTTCAATAATTTATTATATTAGTAATTTTACATTTCAGTCGAAAGGAAAAAGCTTGTCAGTCCGTTCGACCATTTTTAGGACCGGTCCCCCATTGAGACAGATTCTACAAAAGATAATTCCAACAGCAAGCGAGAAGTTTCTTCTCAACAAGGTTGGATATTAACAGAGCATACTCAGTTAGAATACAAATCACGCAAACTCTAGTGCACGCCAATCAAGATCTTGGAAAGCTTCTCCTAGACGAATTCTGGCCCTTTGAAAAGCGCCTCACGTTCGTCGTACCACGACATGACAACCAAAGATCATTTTTTGCTTATTTGTTCTATTATTTACCATATATATTAATAAATATACAAATTACAATGTTGATGTATTCGCAAGATGGCTTTAAAATATTTCGGCTTAAGAAAACATCAAATAAATATTATTCAAAGAAATAATGAAATAATTAATGAAAGAAATAATGAAACAATGAAATAATTTGTGGAAGAAAGATAAAAATAATCAGTATCATAAGAAAGTATCTCGAATCAATTAGATAGATCTTATTTTGGATTAGATAGAAAAAAAGATATCGGTTTGGTAGAAATTTATAAAATAATATCCATTTCTACTTAATTCTATTCAAGGCAATTTCGTTATAATCAATAAATGCTTTCTGTATCAGCATCACTGTTGGCACGCTAGTTTTGCACATTAAAAAAACAGCTGATATTCTATATATATAGACTCGTAGCCTGACGACTAAATAACGGATGGCGTACGTGGTGTAACGAACGTAAACCTTTACTCAATAGTTTAAGAGTGCAATAAAGTTGTTAAGCCCTTGGTTGATACAATAAAACAATAATGCACGGTTTGTTTACTACTTAATGTGCCCACCATCCACCCGCCCCATCTTTACATCTGGTCATAATCAGGCGTATCCCGGAGCTCTGATATCGAGAAGCGATCTACTTTATTCGACAGGAATGTCACGGGAGTAAATATGAATTACCCAATACATAGGTTGCCACGCACTTAAGTGTGCTGAAGTTAAAACTATTTTCTGTCAAACGTTGATGGAATTCCAATGAAAATATGAACACTATACTAATTGGATTGGTATTTATTTGGTAGAAATCTATTTTTAAACGGCTGGTTATATTTATTTATAATATTATTCTACGTCTGGAAAACACATTGAAAATAATACCATCATACTAATCAAATTCGCGGTCACTTGGTAGAGCTTAATTCTACAACAACAGCCTAGTTACAACAAAGTGTTAGTCTATGGATAGCTTATTTTTTTAAATGGGTATTTCGATTCTAATACCGTTAAAATCGGATTGGGTCTTTGAATTTTTCGTTTTCAATAGATTTTTTTATGAAATTAGAAATAAAGATACAAATTAGCTGCATATAGTAAAAATATTTTTACTTTGTTTTATTGTAATTTGAAGCTTCTAAACGGGCCATTAATATCTTTAGCACAATCACTAATCTTTAAAAAGTTCCACTCCATCAAAGGCCCACAGAATCCACTTACCATTAGGCAAGCTGACACCATGATCTGATAATAACTCACTAAGCAAAATAGCTATCGACATAATTAACAAACACATAAAAATATAATTTAATATATATTAGTCTTTTGTAACTTATCTTTTTCCACATAATTTATATTTGTATATCAACTGTATCAAAGGAAAAGAACGTAACCCACAGTTTTTTTCAATAGTCACAATGTTACAATTTAACACACATTCTATTAAAATGAGGTAAGCTGCAAATGTCGAATTAGTACCTAAATTTAGGCTTTAAGTTTGAAAAAGAATGTTCTGTCAAATTTGTGACCAGAAAAGGGCTTCCACTGCAGTTTTATTGATTTTTCTTAAATATCTTATTAAATTAATATCAGATTGTGTAAATAAAACAACAGTTTTCGTGCACTATAAAGTAGTGTCTATTTAATATTTTGACTTTGTCCCATAATCATTAAATGCTCGTTTTGTGTCTCTTGTAAAGAACATTCTGTGTGGGTTACGTCAATTTTCCTTTCCACTATCAATACCGGTTTCGTCGTATAAAACAGTCAACTATCACTTAAGGAAATGAGTAGATGTATAAGATCACTCGAAATTTAGATTACATGTTTTCGGATTTATTTAATCACCAAGTTATGTTTCTTTGCCAAGGTTCCGTTCGAGATAAGACACGGCATACGATTAAGCGTTTTTCGACTTATTTCAAGAATTTAAATCCGAAATGTTTGTTTATGGTCATTATAAAACATCTACAATAAAATGACGTATTATCACGCATCGTCACGCACAACGATTTTTTTTTATTTATATATCTTTTAGATTTACAATAACTTAGCATTTCCTTAAATAAGCAATTAAACTTTGAAAATATTCAAATTCTCACCGTCGTTAATATGAATAGCCAAGTTGCTAAACCCGCTCTGGAGGGTTTTTTGAGTTTTGAGTAAATCACGAA
>JAGVSQ010010702.1:0-12728 GCA_022683975.1 Rhyacophila evoluta
AAATGATACCCATCTTCTCCTTGCCAAAATAAAATCGGATATTGCAATCCATCGTGTGAGCGATGAGTTTCTGAGACTCGCTGAACATCACCACGATTTGATGGTATATTTATGGTTCAAATATATTAATTTGATTTAGAACATTGAATCAAAACAAATATTCGAATATTCTTATTAACTTCTCAGTGTATTATGTTCTTCTTTATTTTTATACTGGCATATTAATTATAAATATTGGATAATAGACTATTAGTTTTTTGTGTTATATAGTTCTTTCAAACCTAGTGAATAAACAATGTTGGAGTTTTCTTAATACCACAAATAAATATAATCGTAGTTATGAAATTTTCTCGGTACTCATTTGGGTAATTTTCTTTTATATTTTGTAGACATATAGCCTGAAGACGAGCCTCGGGTTATAAATAATAAGTAATATGGTATATAGACCATTTTCAAAGTTAAATTATTATCACAAATTGAAAATCATTTTCTGTCGAATATTGTCGGTTATTAAAAATAATATTTCCACAAAAATTCTAGCAAGCTAAGATTTTGGAATGATGTTTTCGAGAAAATTTCGGCAGTTTTTTGCAAGTCATTTTACTTTCTTTATGACATGAAATTTATTTTAAATATCACACAAATTTTATAAACATGATTATGAGTAAAGAAGTAAAGAAATTTAATTGATTATTTAACCTCATATAATTTTGGAGCAACCTTCAATTCTATGCGAAACTCCAAGCTATACAAGGTAAAAAACCAAATCCCATCTGTCCAATGCATGCATTCTGTCAGTGCTGTTTTACGGTTGTGAAACGTGGTACCCAACAAAGGCCCAAAACAACCGTATTCTAAGATTCGAGAATAGGTGCGTGCGGCGGGTTCTGGGAATACGGAGATCTTACTTCATTCGAAACGAGAAGAGAATGGACTATGCAGCCACTCATCAAGGACGCAAAAATACTGGCGGGCGATTTTCGGAGGCGGCACGTGGTTTCCATATGCTTTACTCAGGGTGTAGATATAGAAGAAGAAGAAGAATTTTAATGTATCAATTCAACCACGACCAAGATGTTATTTGTTGTATGCGATATCAAGAAAATATGAAATATCATTTAAAGAACGACGACAAACTTTAAAGTTCTTTATATGAATAACACTGTTATGTCCGTCTGATGGGTAAATTTATAACTGCTTGTTCTTGTTCTGCTGATTCTTCTCCTTATATAAAGCATATTACCAACATTTGGAATCTGTGAGTTTCTCCACCAGTTTTTTGCGACTTCCAATATCATGCTGACATCTCATATCTTGCTGAATATATCAAGATATATCAAAGGGCAATAATCTTCAATGGTCACCCACGCTTGGATAGTCCTGAAAAGAAAACAAACTGCGGCTTTCCGAAAGCATCCATATCAGGCATCTTAGTTGGTTCTACAATGATATGTATTATTTTAACGTATCAGTTGCCCGTATTCTATTATATTGTAAATACAGCTGGAAGTTATAAAATATTTCATATCGCATATTTCAAATAATTTGTCACAACGTTTTCATTACAATCATATCATATTTCATTATTAAAATCATTTTCATTTCTAAACACACACAATTCGCACGTAATTATCGTAAGTTCTCCTGCAGCCCGCATAATGTTGAAGTCGCGCATGGATATCTATAAATACAATGCATAAAAGATGCAAAGAACCTCAAAGTTTGCTAAAGAGAAAACCATTATTTTTGTTTTTATTAAAGCACTCGGCGAGGCGGTATTATTATACGGGCCAGCCTGCCACCAGCATTTGTGAGAATAATTCTCGCTTTGTTCACACTACACTGGACCGCGGACCGCAAATATCTTATGCATGGGATTTCCAACACGGTTTTATTAAAACAATGCAAAATACACACATCTTCCGCTGTATTTCAATGAAACATTCTATATATTATAGAATATCAACATTGAAATCAAAACGTACTGAATCCAATCAATATTTTTATACGAATGTATTTTCAATTAACTGGATAATCGTAAATTTCGTAGAGTTAATTTGGAAGAAGAAAATGAACGATATTTTAACAGATACAAATGAAAATGCTTTGATAACAAAGCAGTCTTTATTTTATGTATTCACATATATTTATTCAGAGTTTTTTATCAGCTGCAAATATAGAACATATGGAATCAAAATCAGTTTTTATTCAAGCTTATCTTATTCACCTAATTATTACAAATTAATTTCAGCACTTGGCTGTAAACAGTATTTTAAGCATCTTGCTGATCATCGATGATAATGTCAAACGTTTAAAGTAAAACAGTTAACATTAAAATGGTGATGATAATTACACGTAAAAATTTCATTTCGCCACTTTTCATTATTTGGGAGCAGTTTTTGTGACAGACAGACACCCACATGTATTTCTTTCTTCGTTGTATGGAAATAAATAACAAAATGTTAAGGCAAGCGTGAATGTGCCTTTAAAATCGGTAACTGGTATTTTTTTTTTGTATTATGGAAATCCATTAATTGCACATTTGGAACAGATGTAAAATATGCACATTAATTTTAAAATATACAAATGTTAACTCATTTTTAAAAGGTTCAATTCCTCCATCTGCTGGATTTAAAAAAAATCCGAAACTACAGAACTGCGTGCCCATAGGGTTGAGCGATTGATTAACAACCAATTCTCATGAAAATAATCTGTCAAGACATGCCTTCAGTGCGGATATCTTTACACTGTGTATATCAACGAGCTCCACTTACGGAGGTAATGTAAATAACATATATCAACTGTGAAAAGGAAAAAAGACGTAACGAAAACGTTTATTTGATGATGTTGGGCGAAAGCCAAAACATTAAATAGCCGCAACTTTAAACTGCATGACGACTTAAGCCAATATTTTATTGACTCAATATGATATTAATTTAATAAGTTATTGAAGAAAGTCCAATTAAATTGATGACGTGAATGCCCTTTTTCCTAGTCGAAAATTTTACTGGCTGTTCTTTTTTGAAACTTAATTGCTAAATTTAGTTATAAAAATAGTAGTTTCATTTTACATCATTTTGATAGGTCATATATTAACTTTTTAACTGCTAGTCGTGATGTATATGATCTTGCCTTGTACGCCAGGTATTTTCGAGATATTAAAACATGCAATAAAAATAATTTGACTATTTGACAAAATTTGAGACTCAAAGATGTTTGGTGTGACCTCGCATCATATGTGTCATGCGTATCCATTAATGAGTCAATGAGTTCATGTCGAAACCATTTTACAGATCTAGAATATTGTACGTTTAGTAAGAGTAATCGTTCCGACTCACAGGTGAGTCGTTGGCGTAGAGGGCACGTCATCGCCCGACTCACCGGTGAGTTTTTGGCGTACACACGGTTAGGTTATATATCATCGCCAATACTGCAGAAACACGTATCTTGATTTTTGGCTTAAATTACTGTGTAAAGTGTAGTTTTATTTTTTGCTATTTCTTATATCATTGGCACATTTTGCATTAGTATACAATGCTTGTAAGACTTGTACAAATTATGTGTCAATGCAAAAATGTGATAGTGATACAAGAGATTGCAAAAAATAGAACTATACTTAACGAAGTGACTTAAAGCAAACAATCAATATACATGTTCTTGCAATATTGGCGACAATATATTTTGATCATCGAGTAAAAGCTCTACTACAAAAACTGAGGGTTACATTCTCTTTCTTTTCTGCAGCTGATACTTTGTTATAATTTTCTCTCAACGTTAAAGTTCTTAGTAATCAACAAAATTAATTATAGTATAGTTATTATTATAAATACCATCTTGGTATTAGTTCCCAAAACCCGATATGGGCTAATTACTTAAATTTCCGTTGATTATTAATTCTAAGCCCTAACTTAACTTTAGGCCAAATTAATCATTCTAAGCCGAAAGATTAACCATTATTTATTCATAGGCACTGAATTTTGATTGATAGTCGGTTATGTTTGGTTTCGGCATTTATGACTATTACGTTATATTACGAATATTATTTATTGCTAAGTGTTAAAAGGCAACGGCTCGTTATGCCATCGCGACAGGCTTAAATCATCTGTATTCAGTATAATTTATGTAATACATACGACAAACTTTTTATGATACAAGTAAACTTAAAATAATTAAAAAATAATTATATGTCTTCTAATTGCTTACGAGTTACTTTGCTTTTAAAATAGAACAAAATTAGTCTAATAATAGTTTTAAAATCATTTTACATGTATTAACTATTAATTTATATTTAATTTAATATATTTCAAACGAAAATAAACATAATTTTCCATAAGTTTTAAAAAAAGTAGTGACAGTTGATTTAAGATAAGTATTTTTTTGTTATATTCAAGTTCTTTTTATTATAACAAAAGTGTACTCAAATTTAAGTCGTTTTAATATTGTTGTAATACTTTATATTGTAAACTTAATATTTCATAATTTATAAATATGTTTTGATAATACTGTTGTTGAGTTTTCTTTGTGTGATAAAATGTTCTTAGAAAAGTAAAACATAGTTATAAACTAGAAAAAATTATAGTAAGACTAATTTAGTTTAATAAACAACTACTTTATATTAATTTCATATATATTATACTTCGTACAATATAGATCCAAACTGTAATTGATTATATTTCTGTACTTTCGTTTTCACAGCATAAAACACGTTATTTTTATCAACAGAATACTAATAATTTGACTCTTGTTATTGATTTTTTAAAATAGATAACATAGCATCAATAGCATTGGTATGCGTGGCTATAGAGTTTAATTATGCAGTTCAATATGCTCTATATCTAAGCTAAATATAGTTAAAATCATCGATAGTATGTGAATTAAATGCCTTCAAGCTAGACAGAACATTATAATGAAATACATCCAATCAAAATATATTTTTTTAATTTACATTCAACACATTAACCGTCACAAGTTAGTAGTAAGACAAGTTGGCGTTCTGGTTAATAATTACTTAACATTCTTTTGATATCACATGCAATTGTATAATTTTAACAATTCATAGTGTCCTTCTACAACACGTAAATCTGTTCAATCAAAAAACGTGTTTTCAGTGAAGTACTGGGAAAAGCTCAGTAGAGCTTTTTGACATGCATACTGTGTAAGAATTCTTCTTCCATTATCTTAAAGACTTTGACTTTAAACCTCGAGCTTGATAATCCCTGATGTTACTAATGCAACGAAAGTGCACGCTGCAATCCGCACTGTGAAAAATGCAATTCATTGCATTTAAGTAGAACTTGTTTTTAAGTGAAGTACCAACGGTCACTTAACCTTTTGTGTGAGACTAAGTGGAAAATAAGAGTACACTTCACTTTTAAGTTGTAGTGTAATTTAATTTAAAGACGATCTTTACCTGAAGACATAAAGCAATACTGAATGCAACAGTGTAATTAACATATCTTCTTTTCGAATCTTCATTTATTTGTGTTTTTATTTAACATATTTTACAACTTTCTTGGAACATTAAAAAAAAGCCTTAACGTTTGTTGCCCTCTTAAAATTCGATATATCGATGGTATAATCTGCAAACCAGCTAATTCAATCCTATATCCAAAACCTATTTCGGTGTCATTTTATTCAATTTTGATCTTTATACCGTACACAAAATACACGAAATTCACAAAAAAATAGAAATAAGTAAAATCCCTCTTATGTGCCAGCCCATATAATAATACACGTTCACTGTCGTTGTTTGTTGCTCCTAAACATTTTACAAAAATGGAGTTGGCTGGTTCGCAGATTATGCCATTGATATGAATCTTCATATTGTGAAGATGTCAACTCTATGAATGGAATATATAAATCTCTACATTTTGAAGATTTATCGCGACAGATTTTACTCACGTAATTGTTACACTAATTGGGTACACTGTTATACATTTTGGGTTTTTTAAATCAAGATGTGGTATTCAAATTTACATTCTTCAGCACCCAAATGCGCATACTTTTCAGTCTGCTACGAGGAACACAAATACACAATAATTACTAAACTATTTAATATATATTTTTACCATGTCCGCTCTGAAAGTGGAGCATATGGTTTTACAATGTATGAATATGTACACTTCGAAGATGAAGTATGTGGATATCCATAATGTGAACATGAAATTAGTTGCCAGACATTTGCTCAACCCAATGCGCATCTAGTCCTGTATTTTTTTATTTATTTTTTAAATCTGACAGATGTGTAAATCGAACCCGCATTCTACGGATGGCAGGCGTGCACGCTAATCTCTCGGCTACGGGGGAGTCGTAATAGTTAAATACATAATTCATAAATGAAACTTTCTCCTAACGTAGCCACAAGCACGTGTTTGCATTCGATGGCAAGTGGCACAACGCTGTTGCATTCCGAAGTTCCCTCGCGATATCGCATCGCCAGCATATCACTGGCACAGCTCATAAACCGCACCTGGTGCATCGGGGTGCGCGGTTTACGAGCGAATTGCAAGCTGTGTCAGCAATGCTCTGCTGGTGCGAATATGAAATTATGTAAATTGTTTTGATGTGGCGTCATCGCTTTCGAACAAAATTTGTGTAAATTTGATGATTTAACGAGTCTAGATGTATCACCAATCGAACTGGAATATATTTACACTATATAATATAATATGTACGTACAGCTTAATTGACTTAATGATGGATGTAATTTTCTTTTAAAACAATTTCAAATTAAATGACAAAAATATTCATACAAATATTTTGACATAAATGGACATTTGATGAAATTGTGTACAAAAACTTTCTACGTTTTGTTTTTCTGAATAATAAATTATAAACATTTTTAAAGATTATAATGTATATATATACCATGTTCGCTTCCAAAGTGTAGCATATAGATCTACACATTGCAAAGTTATCCACTCTGAAAGAGAAGTATATATATCTCCTCCTTTTTTTTCACGAGAATAGTTTGTCAGACAATTGCTTAGCTAATAGACATCCAGTCCAGCATTTTTGGATTATTAAAAATCCAACAGATGTAGGAATCGAACTTGCAATCCCCGGATTGCTAGACGTACACTTTAATACGATCAACTGTTGTAATAAAAATTCACTCTAAATGAGGTGCTAAAGCTTCAACGAAAAAGTGTCAAGCTTAATCAAAATTATGTTACGAATTGTCTAAATATTAGCGAACAATTCCAAATACCGCTCGCGCAACATTCGTTTATGAACAGTTTTAGGTTTTGCTTTTCGTCATTATCATACGTATGCTCATTTGATATACGTATATTAAATTATCTTTTTTGAATTTTGGATATTATTTTGTATTGAATGCTTAAGAAACGAGCATTTTAAAAATAATCTATGTAGATATATTTTTTTAAATAATTTTACAACATGCAATCTAATTGAATTTTTATAATGAAATGAGACCGAGTATTATTTGGAGCATTATCTATATCACAGTATATGCACAGCGTGGTCCGCTTACAGATGCGGTATACCCAATCACCGGCCGCTGCACACAAACTGTGGTATGTCCTTCATGTTGCATCTATCTACTCAATATTATATGTTTCACTGAATCTCTGCGCGAATTTTATAATAAATGGATTTGGTACATTTGTTTTGCACTGCGAAATTTACTATATTATAACACATCAGGTATACACATTTTAAATCTGAGTTGAAACATAATATAGATTTCATAGCTTGGAAAAATTGTAGGAGATTTTATTCTGCAATCAAATGCATATAATTTTATCGATTTGTTAAAGTTGATAAATTCATTTAGGGTTTTTTAAGGATTTCAAAATTAAATTTGGAATTTGAAATTAATTTTATATCCCGAAAAAAATTTTAGACGAATTTTAGATATTAAAAATTCAAATCACAAAATACCGCTATCTCAAATCTTTTCATTTATTAGTAAGTAAGTAACTTTTTTTTATACACCATTTCCACTCCCAAAGTGGAGCATGTGGATCCACACAGTGTGAAAAAATCCACTCTGGAAGTGGAGTATATGGATTTCCACAATGTGAAGACGTTTTGAGAGATTAGTTTTCACGAGAGTTGTTTGTCAGACAATTACTCAACCCAATGGGCATTTAGTCCTACATTTTTTGGATTATTAAAAATCCGACCGGTGTGGGAATCGAATCCGTATCCCCCGGATTACTAGGCGCGCACGCTACCAACTACGCTAACCGGGGAGTAGGCAACTATGTAGTATTTAAAATGAAATATTAAGGTTCAAATTTTTTCTAATCACGTAAATTAAGTATATAATGTCTTGATATTAATTTCTGTGTTAGTGTGAGCACTTTAATGTGTGCGCAGATGTCTTGCGTGCAGTTTTCTGGTTACTGATTATTGGTCATTTTCAAAATATTAAATGTAAACAATTTTAAAGTGCATGAAAAATTAAACTGGTATTCAATTTACCCAATATCATATTAATTTAATAAATTATTTTTAAAAAAGCGATCAAATTTATGTGGTGAAAGTCCTTTTTCCTAGTCGTGAATTTGACAAGCTATCTTTTTTTCTTATTTTCAAAAAAAAATTAGTCACTAGCATTCTACACCCTTTTGATAGAATGTGTATTAAGTTGTATACATTTTGATTTTAGAAAAAAGCTATTATGAATATGCTATGTCCTTTTTTTTTCAACGGTCCAAATATATTATAATATAAGTTTCCGGATATGAATTAATTATAACCTCAATAAAATAATTTCTGCCAAATATAGTAAGCAGAAATACATGAGTCTAATAAATTCGTTGATGAGTAATCATGTTATATTGAATAATATAACGTGTATGCATTATGGGGCATCAATTAGCCTCAAATTAAATAATAAGCTTTGATAGAATATTCATTAATGCATGGGAATTAATTACATTGAAATAATCTATCAACAACGCCGGCAGCAAAAGGGTTGTTTTAACCTACGGGTCGCGATTTATCATATTTCAGTTTTTGTTTCAGTCGGAAATTTTGACCCATAAGTAATTTCAAATTGATATGTTGAATAGTTTAATAAATACACTAGATTCAACTGTTTTTGCTATCTAGTTATTTTATTCGCCGATAAAAAATATATATTTATTATATATATATATATCTTTATATATATATATACATATATATATATAAAGTGATATGAGGAAGGTAGTTTCAAAGTGAACATATTTCACTTCGTCAAAATTGAAAGCAGAATATTTTTAACGAGTATTTTGCTTAAAAGAATCATTTAGTATTTTTTTTAATGCTTATTTTTGTTTTCAATATTTTCGAAAATGATTTTGTTTACTGGTTTGAATGCTATATGGTTCATCTATACAAAAAACAATCTTCTTTGAATTTTAGCATAGTGGAATAAGTTCAGTTTGAAACTACGCGCCTCATATTTAAATGATTTTTTTTAAAATAGTCAAGCTCAGAATTCTTATAGGATCGTTAAAATATGAAGACTTATTTGTCACGAGAATTCGTCGGCGCCATTCATTTGACTTGGGTTTGAGATCTACGCTTTTTTAATGTATATACTTTGTACAGCTACAAGATATAAAGTTCCAAAATTAACGTTTTTAGCAGCATATATTATATATGCGGCATGACTTTGAAGAATACAAGACGTCTGGGGAATGGTTGAGAAGTGCGATGTGGGGATCATAAGCTGCAAGGAGCAGACAGTGGCGTAGCTACCGTGTAGCAGTTATAGCGAACTGCTCCAGGCGCACGAATCATAAAGGCGCAAAATTAGAATTGTGAAATAAAAAAAATGTGTCACAAAATCCTTCTAAAAAAAAAGTGCGCGCACCAATTTTTCTCGCTCCAGAGGGCTGAATATGTAGCTACGCCGCTGAGAGCAGATATGACAAAAAAGAAGAAGAAAATAGTTAGACTAACGCTTTTTAGTATACAGCATACTAGTATATTCAATACTACTTAGAATGAATATATTACATACAAATTGATCCTCCTTATTATCGAAGTGACACCAAGTGCTATAGTTTCTAAATTATTCAATACCAGTAAACTTCCATATGTGAGATCACTGTTAGCAGTCCGGGTTTCGTCTTTTGGCATCTTCATGTTATATTATATGTTTGCCCACTGCTCACATATAATATAGCCTGAAGATGCCGAGAGGCGAAACCCGGGTCGCTAACAGTGATCTCACATATGGAAGTTTACCAGTTTTTAATAATTCAGAAATTAAAATCAATTTACGTCAAGCACCATCACTCAAAAATATTAATTATTCAAGTGCTATAGTTTGTCAAAAGAGTTTTTCAAGTAATAATTATTGTAATCAAACGAAATGAATAGTTTTTATATATTTTTTATTATTCTGATGTTGGGCTGAAAAAAACTTAAATACTTATGAATAATAGACGACGATATGCTAATGTTAGGTAATTATGCCAAATAAGTTATTATAATTACTGTATTCGTTAAGAATACAACTCCTCGAGGACCGCGCTCGCTGTGAACTTTAACAAAGTCTGCGTAACTAAATTGATACCTCAACAGTTTGAAACAGCGCTTATTATTTGTGTCGAGCCTTCTTGATGGAAATACTTATCTTGTTAATAGCAAGGATACAGTTAGTTAAACACGTCTGTCAGTGCTATGATGAAGCCGGCTTGCTTCAGCATCTCGCAGTACCGAACGGAAGGGCAGTCGCACACAAATGTTGCCTGTCGAGTCATTACTGTTGTTGATACACCAAGACACATATTTTCAGTATTAACAATCAATTTTGTTTATAAAGTAACAAGACTCAAGCCTTACGACGTATTATGATAAAATTAACATACTTAAAAACTAGACTGAAGATAATGAATGAACAAATCATATCTATACACATTGCGATTGATATTGTAACCAATTCTATTGATACTACAACATTAAACATAAATATTAGCTTTAAATGATCGCACATACAATCTAATGTTGCATTCTTAAATCGCTTTATACCCCACAAGTCATATCGAAATAACTCAATTTCATAAATTATTACGAAATACGAAAATATTAACTAACTACTATTTAATTTGCCTCGATATATGTCTCTCCTATAGTACTCGCAGTTAGTAACGTGCGTGCCTAGTAATCCGGATAGTGCGGATTGGATTCGGGAATCTGTCAGATTTTAAAAATCTAAAAATATAGGACTGGATGCCCATTGGGTTGAGCAATTGTCTGACAAACAGTTCTCGCAAAAAATTAATCTGTCAAAACGTTTTCACATTGTGGAGATCCATATGCTCCACTTTGGGAGCGAATATGGTATAAGAAGAAAGAAAAATATTTCTTTACATATTGTATTCTTCTTGGTCAACGAGAGGTTAGCATTATCGCTTTGGAGTCTAAGATTGTGAGGTCAATTTCTACATCTACCGTATTTCAAAAAATCAAAACATGTAGAACCGAATACCGAATTGGGTTGTGCAACTACCTGACGATCGATTCTCATGAAAAAAAGTTTTACATTGTAAAAATCCACACATTCAATTTCTGAAGTGGACATTTTCACCCCGTTCAGATCTATATACTAAGTGCTCGGATCGGACATATTTAAAATATATAGTATACCAACAAAGTTGTTTTGTATTGCACCATATATACGGTTTTAATTTATTTTTATCAGAGATTATAAAACGAGTGTAAGTACGACAATTCATTTTACAAGATCCATTGTATTTTTTTCAAAATTTAACCTTTATTCAGTAATTTGTATTGATTGCAATCTTAGTGTGCGACGCCTCTAAGCGATTATCACAAACTACACACTTCCGCCGCTTACTAGAGGATGAATTAATATCATAGGTTAATAACTGCTAATACCCATATTACGATATATAATTGGAAAGATTTCTTGCAATGCACGTGTGTACCCACGTACAAGTTTGGAAAGCAATAATTTATTTACAGAAATGTTTCCTAAAAGTTACCTAAATTTATAGCGTTAACCCAATTACTATTTAATATACGCTACCAGATATTTATTAACATTGCTTCTAACCTGTATTTGCTTTACAACATATTTTACTTATGTATATAATAAATTATACAATGCTAATCATATTCTTTAGCACTTCATTCGTATATTAACTAAAATGTAAAAGCTTTCAATTTGCAAAGTCAAATTCAAATTTACCAAACTGAGTGACTAACTACAACTTTGTTTCCATTGGGAAAATTATGGCCGATTGTGGCTCTCAAGTAGTACTTGTATCGCATAAACTCTAATGGATGTCAAACATAGGCATTGAGATATACCCGGCATAACTTTGATAGGCGTTCACGTTTAGTGTGTCATAGTTTACGTCACTATAATAGATACGGAGACGTGTCGAATATATATTAGATAAAGAAAACGTTATTTATTATTCATATCGTCTATTTTAGTATGATATAATAGGTTTCGTATGATAATCATACGTATTTAGATGTCAAAGGTTACGAGTCCCAGCTCCATATGGATAAATATTGTTAAAAATTCAAAAATATAAGGCAGGATGTCTAATGGATGAAGTATTGATAAACAAACAATTCATAAATATATGCATTCATTTAAGAGTGCTTGAAAATAAATGGTTTATACTACATGAGTTGTATAGATGCAAAACCGCCACTATCCATAAATTTCAATTTAATGATCCGTTTCTTAGTCTCTATGCTCTGCAAACTTCAAACCGATACAAAAA
>JAGVSQ010010704.1:0-12728 GCA_022683975.1 Rhyacophila evoluta
AGCGTTAGTGCGGATGCGAAATCCTTCGTTTTCTTTAACTGGTCCAAGTATTCTTAGGAGCACTTTATTTTCAAACACTTGCATGGCCTTTTCTTTCTTTTCCGTTAGACTCCAGGTTTCGCATCTATACAAAATTATAGGTTTCACGGTCACGTTATAGACTCGAAATTTTGTTCTCTTCGAAAAAATTTTGGAGCTGAATAGATACTTTAGCGCAAAGAACGCAGCGTTTCTGCCTCTAAGTCTGCCTGCGAGCTCCAGGGCCATCTCATTCTTTTCGGAAATGTTGGTTCCCAAGTACTTAAACATTTAAGTTTTTTCAAATGTTGAACTGCTCACCACCATGTTTCCCTGTGAGTCAGCTTTCCTTGACATTCTCAAGTACTTGGTCTTTTCCATGTTCACCCTTAGGCTTATTTTCCTCGCTGTATCTTCAAGAAGCGTAAATATATTTTAAGCCTGCGCCTGACTATCTCCGAGCACCACAAGATCGTCCGCATATCCCAATACTTTCTGGATACCATTGAGGTTGACTCCACCTTCTGCTCTGAGAGCTTCTCTTACAAAAAATATAATATAAATAATTTACAAGGGCGATTCTCGCTGAATCGAAATAGTTTTAAATGTCGCATATTTTTAACACTGTGCAGTTAAGGGTTAAAAAATATCTGTGAGTTTTTATTTGCTGTTTATCGAATTGTAAAAAACTGCAATCAAAGATAACAGCTTTAACCATGAAGAGTAAAACTAAATCTTAGAATTATAGCAACAATTGTTAGTATTGCTGCCAAATAGTTTTTATTTATTCTGATTATTTTAAATCATGCCATTTTTCGTATTAGTTTTATGTAAAATTTTAAACATAAAACACTCAACAAAGCAACTGTTAGCATTTCTATGTGTAAGCATATTTACATAGCATACTATTGCTTACATAACTTTAGGCCATACCTCTTTTTTATATTCAATGATATACTGACAAAAGGCACTAAATTATCTTGACTTTTTCTGAAATAATCTAAAGCATATATTTCATACTTTCCGCCAGAATAAAAAATTATAATAATGTATCTCTCGTTTTATATAACTTGATATGTGTGATATTAATATAAGCTTTTATTTAGCATCGTTCTAACCGGTGTATATCTTTTTGGTTCGCCTCGTTGCTACATTATTGCTATTTCTATTCAACCAATGCCATTTTTTGTAGCTCTGTCTCACTTCCGCATACTGCTCAGAAACGAAATAACGAACAATCTATCACGGCTGATTTTAACTAATCATTCGGGATTGGTTGGAATCTAATATAATAATTCAGACCGATGATATTTACATTATTTTAATATATGGATATGAAATCGTTATTTTATGTCAATTTACCCTAAAATAAATGTTATTTAAGGCTTGGGCCTTAAGTTTGTTGTCTTAAATCAACATTTATCAAATACTAACGTTTTTAGTATTACATATCATTCTTAATTTGGAATATATGAATATCGACAATACAAAAACATATATAGAAGTGTATAAATTCAATCCATTAGTAGACAGTATTAATAATTATCTTATAAACAAGCCGCATAAACCTCATTGCTATTCGTGTGAATAATATAATGAATATTCATAGAATTTAAAATGTAAAGCGCTTTGATAAATTAAATATTAATAGCTTTACACTCGTTAAATGAATAAAATAATTTAAATTCTGTTTTATTTCACAATCGTGATATTTTTTTTTTGTTTTTATACAATTTATAACAATTTTGAATGAATATTAATTGACTACGCTGACAAAATAGATCGCAATGTGTGTATATGTGATCGAAAAATATATTAAGATGATATCAATGATTTGTCAAAATTTATAAAAAGCATAGCTGTGACATCTATGATTTTAACTTTTAATCAAAATGAACCATCAGCGCCATCTTTATTGTTGCTACAATATCATCAACTCCTTGAAGTAGATCGTTATTTTTTTATGTTGACAAAAACAGGTGGGAACGTAAAAATTGCTTGGCCGAAATGGGCCGTAAGTCATTTGAGATGAGCAGTTATATTTTTTCCCTTAGCAGTCCGTTAAATGAAACGTGACCTGAGCGTCGTAAATGTGTTCTTACGCTGTTTAAATTTTATAAAACAATATTGTTTGTAGCTAAGTTATGATACCGGAAATTTATTTTAAATGTGTTTTATCGTGAAAAAATATTTATTTTTCAATTTATATAACGGAAGTGACAACAACCCGCAGTTTGATTTTTGTATCTTGCATATTTATATAACATTGCAGCTAAAAATCTGTTGTCTACGTATTAAACAATACTTCATCGTCGATATAGGATTGATTTATCGAATATCCACAGTGCGGATATAACCGTATGCACGCCAACGACTCACCGGTGAGTCGGGCAATAACATGCTCTATACGCTAACGACTCACCCGTGAGTCGGGAGGGTTTCTCTTACTAAACGCACAATATTCTAGATCTAAAAACTGTTTCAACATAAACTCATTAATGCATACGCATAACACATATAATGTGAGGTCACACCAAACATTTGTGAGTCTCAAGTCATTTTTCTTGCATGTTTTATTATCTCTGGCGTACAGGGCAATATCATATACATCACGACTGGTATACTTAACAAAACTCTTAAATGCTATTTTCAATTAATTATTTCGATGGTTACACAATATCATTTACTGTAATATTCTTCTTCCAAAATACAGCAATCATATGGTTCACAAAAATAGCCTTGATACCGTCATGAATTTACCCGTATGTATTATATTTAAATGAAAATGTTTTTCATCCCTCGGTCTAGTCGAAAAACTAATCATTTAAGACGATATAGTATGACAAATGTAAAGTCTACTTATATATGCTTAGAGTATGTCAGTAGTAACAACTTTTCAAGACTTTAAATAATGCTTATTTTACTAGACGTTACAATTATCAAGACTTTATAGGGAGACAATTTCTCTCTGGCATGAAACATCGTTACCAAAAAGGAGATAGTTTTCCCTTATAAAATTAGAGCTATCCATAGAAATGAAATCTTATCAACTTTCAGACCAACGTGATTCATTGATAATATTATATTATGGGTATGCATGCAGTAAAGTTTTATTTTTTTTGAGAATTATTGGATAAAAATTTCTCACTGGCAGTAAAAAAAACATATTGCCCCTTGTAGATTTAAAATTATTAACGGCTAACAGATCCAATAAATTCCCAGACCTATTTGAGAAATTCGCCTCTATCAACCGAAATAATGGCAACACTGTGTTGAATAAATTCGCCAAGGTAGCAGACAGATTTTGGAAACGAAATCACCGTGACCTATTAAGAACGTCCTTTGGGAAAATCTATGGTCAACATTCACAGGGTTTCAACAAAATAGCTACATTTTGCTTTCAGTATTTTTTGTTTCTTTATACTAATAATCTCTCTGTAGTTCGAGAGGTTAATGCAAAAAATTTTCGCAAGCTCAATTCCCACAGCCACTGGACTTATGCAGTGGAATATGCAGAATCTGGTGCCAATTGGATTGAACAACTAACTGGCAGATAATTCTTACAAGAAAAATCTGTCAACACACACATCTCTTCACATTGTGGAAGATGAATATAGACCACTTTTGGAGTGGCTATCTCTACACTTTGTAGATTCATATAATCCATCTTTTGAGCAAACATTGTGTGTAACATGTAAAGGAATAAACATAAATAAACAATTAAATACTTGTGCTTAAATTGCAGGTCGTGGTTAAATAATTTGAAAATGATATTCAATATTGCATTAAAGTTTTAAAAGTAAGTAGAAAGTAGAAAAACATGTATAAAATACAATTTTAAAACACATATAATTAAAACGATTTTTTTTCCATATTCTATTACTAAATGAAGCATGTGGACACCACGTGCCTCTTCTAACAATCTTTGTCGCCCGCCAATATTATTACACCCTCCCAGGTTTACTGGAATCCCGTAATTCCACCGAATACATTCTATAGATAGTATTCAGTTGTTTTCCAGATACTGAGAACTTAAAGAATAGGCAGGTCAGCTTGATTCCTTCTTAAGGCATCCGCAATATGTGACCGAGCCAGGTCCAGAGTTTCAGCTTCACTCTGTCAGTTATTAGTGGCTGTATGGTCCGTTCTCTTATCTTTTCGTTTTGTACTAAGTATTATCATGTCCTCAATATGATTTAAAAGTGACTCAATAGTATTAAAACTCAAAATACTAGTAAAAACGGTAAATAATTATATATAAAAAAATCGTCTTTATTAATATTCTTGTATTTTTTTCAAAAATTAAATTAAGCCGAATCATTTGCCCATCACGAAAATAGGATAATTTATTCTAAAGAGATCTCAGGGATTCATAAAGGCAGTAGGTAATCCGTATCATTTTATCAGTAATCCCTCGAATCAAAAAAGGTCCTGAAAACCTAAATGGAATGTACGTCGTGTAATTGATTATATTTGAAGCTTCAACAGACATTCAACGTGATCGATCAAGCACGTATAAATCGCATATCTTTTAATTAAATACAAATAAATGCAATAAAGGTGTGGTCGTCACCTGGCTAGTCTTGAGCGTTATGTGGTTTTGAAGTTATTAATAAAAAGTTTTTATTTTTATGACTGAGTTTTTCATAATTTACTTTTATTTAAATAATGATAAAATTTTGAATTAGTTAAACGATTTACTGAATCATATAAGTATGATATAACTTAACCCATAACCATGACAAATCTAAATAACATCAATGATATCTGGAAGTTCGTGGAAGCTCATGCGATCCATTTTAAGATAATCGTTAATGAAATATATTTTCTTTTAATATATTTTTAATTCAATAGTGTTTTTCTCGTTTTTTGTGTGCTCAAACTTTATATTTATTACAAGTATAACCCAAATGTATTAACCATTTTACATTCATCAGCCCTTAGCCATACGTATTCCGAAACTTTTAAATTGAAATAATATTTACTTTATTCGGCGATAATGTCCCGGGAATTGATATAAATTATCCATGAGCTGTCGTGCATTCAAGAACGCTGAAGTTATTATATGCATCATCCGAATTTTATTTATTCAATAACTTCTTTAAATATCTCATCACGCTCTCCGTGTAACGCTATGTTTTTTTTAAATCAACGCAATCTACTATATGGTTAAATTAATTTGAGTAATTACTATTGTCATTACAACATCAACAAAAATGCCATACGAGTGACGTACAAGATAAATAATGTTCCATCATAATATAGCATAATTTCTACGCGAGAACAATATAAAAATAAACTAATAGATAAGTAACTAAGTAAGACTACATGTTACGATAAAAGATAAATTAAACTAAACTTTTATCCGATGGTATTCAAAAGCTCGCTTAACAGCTGCTGAACTATCGAACTTTTGAAGCTATCTATAAAAGTATGGGAATAAAAATAGTTTTTATACCATGTTTGCTCCCAACATGGATCATATGAATCTACATAATGTGAAGATATCTACTCTGAAAGAGGAGTAAATGGATCTTTGCAATCTGAAGACGTTTTGACAGATTATTTTTCACGAAAACTGTTTGTCAAACAATTACTCAACAAAATGGGCATCCATCCAGTCCCGCATTTTCGGATTTTAAAAATTTGACAGATGGGGGATCAAACCCGCATTCCCCGGATTGTTAGGCGTGCACGCTACCAACTACGCTACCGGGGAGACTGGGGAAACACATTACTATATATATTAATAATGGGGGTAACTTGTAAAGTCAATCATAGTAGTGATTTCATTTTCATTACTATCATTTATTTATTTATGGAGATAGACCTATAAAAAAATAATAAGATTTTTTTACTGAATGAACCAGTCAATAAATTATTATTAATTACTATAATGCCAGATATTAAAATAAACACCTGAAAACTTGTTAGACAAATGTAATTCAACCGTACGCCATTTATTATCAAACATTGTGTCGAGTCCAACTCGTGGAGGATGGGATAGTGAGCTATTCTGCCAGTATCACCAAGTTATTATTCGGAGGGTGGCTGTAAAACAAAGAAAAGGTCACCTGTGGTCAACCCTAGCAGGCCACTTTTCCCAGGGGGCTGATATTAGAGCCTGTTTCCCCTATTTACGACCGGTTATTCTTCGATTTTTTTTCAGGCACGGTCCATGTGATAAAACATCACATCATCATTGTTGACTTGATAACTTTGGATAGAACGGAGCTTTTTTCGATAAAGAACATTATTTTGTCCTAGACTTTAGCAACCTTTCTGTCAGATTCTTTATAGGCATAAACTAATATTTTTATACTAATCATTGTAATAAATACTGCAATCTACTTTCTTTTCAAAGTTTGAATGACTTTTATCATCATCAAACAAAAACTGTAGTAAAATACTGTTCTCTACCGATCACCACCAACAACTGATGCAAGTATATCTTGATAATAGTTGTCTTCTTCTTTACCACCTACTACAGGCTAAAACTTATTATTCTGATGTTATAATGGAATACGCAACGTAAATTGTTTTACAAAGTTGTGCTTTGATGAACGTCTTAAAATTTTTTGTGTGATTTTTATTCTGAAAAATAATATTATGATCAAGACTAAGAAAAAAAAATTCACATGTGACATTAGAACCATCCGTTTTTAACAATCAAAATAGCATTTTATATATTTTTGTAATTTACATAATTTATGAAATTAATAACATTATATAAATTATTTAAAATAATTGTTAGGCATATAATGAAATAGAAAATGTAGTTAAAATGAAATCTTAAATATTCTGAAATGGATAATATTTAAATCTATCATTTTTGTTTTAAATGGTTGTATTTTATGACCTACCCTATTAACCCTTTGTAATGTAAGCAATTATAGCTTTTTTTAATAACAGCAAGAAATTCTAACAACCACCGTTTCTTACCTTATTATTATTTTTTTTAATATCATACATAAGAAAATAATTATGTGATTAAAAATAATTCAATACTTCTTAACAAAAATTGTAAATGAAGCATTTCTGGCTAATATGTAAATATTATATTAAAGCAGTGAAAGGGTCGAAGATAAATAAATGATACATTCATTGACTTCATTAATTCAACAGTTTAGAAATGAGCGATTCATACCAGTTCACCCTTTATCCATTGATATGTTTTAAAAAAAAAATGAGTATCGAAATATTTCATCCAATATGAGCAAGGCGTTAATTTCGGTGTAAAATTCTTTAATGCCCACACGGGCTTTGATCCATGTTGTAAATAATGTAAGTATGTAACTCTACATCTATGTATTTTTTACGCCAAATTCTGTTACATTATGCCTTTTCGTCCCTCGTTACATTTTACAGTTCGGCTTGTTAAGGTTACGTGGGAACAATGAAATTTCTGTGAATTTGAATCATATTTCATTTAATTTTTTTGGTATTCCATAAATATTATTTTATCAGTTACCTTTACAATTTAATAGCATTTATTATCGCTTTCATATGAGATATCGTAAATTTTAATACAGACTTCCTTAGAAAAAGATATCAAAAAGACATTAAGAAAATGGTTGAATAGTTGGCTGATAACCAATTCTCGATAAAATACTGTGTTAAAGTAATACTTTACACTATAGACCTATAGAGCTTTAAATAATCCATATTAAGAATAACTTGGTAAAAATATAACACATATTTCAGCACACTGAAGTAAGTGGGAACCTAAGTTTAGGGTAATTCGTATTTAATTCCGAGGTATTTTCATCAAGTAAAGTATTTTAAATCAACCTTCGATATCAGATTTCCGGAATAAGTTTAATTAAAACAAGTTGTAAAAACGAAGCGTGTGTATGGTGGGTACATTTACTAGTCAAAATATATATGTATTTAGACGATATTTGAATTACATACTAAACATTTCATTTTATTAACCTTGTGTGTGTTTTTTATCTCTTCAGGGATGTCTTCAAATCGGAGGACCACAATGTCAGCGCACGCCAACGCAAGCACAGAGGGTCAGTTGCGGTCCAGGAGGAAGGCGGCCAAAATGCTGGTAGCAGTGGTCGTAATGTTCGCTGTCTGCTACTTTCCAGTGCATCTGATAAGTGTTCTGAGGTATTTCTAATCATACAGTAGTATGAGCATAGAAATAAAAGCAACTAGTTATAATAAATATTTTGCTATCCAAAAGCTGTAATCTTTACGTAAAATATATATTTTTTTTTAACAAACTTAGAGTGCGAATTTTGATACATAATATTAAATCCACTATTACATTAAATATGTTTTAATATTCACCTTATTGGTATGAAAATACTGAACATTGCACAATTGTGTGTGCTTTTATATACAACTACAAAATCTACAACTACACTGACTAAATAATAAACTTAAATTGCTTTAATGTACCGAGTATTTCTTTCGTGAATTTAACATTTATATAATAAATAATTTATAACCGAACTGGTAAACAAAAACACCTACAAACCACTCATCACAGGCTCTTGGGAGTAGAAAAATATTAAAAATAGTATTTAAATATCAGTCAATCGCTTAACCCATTTGCGTAATCGGTTAATTGACTGATTGGTGAAGCAATTCTTATAAAGATATTTTGCTAAAACTTTACATTCTAGATCTAAACATTCATAATTCGCCTGATATTAGAAGAATGTATCAACAAAAAAATATTTGTTAAGTAACAAAATTTTTGGACAGCGTATTCATATTTATAAAATGATATAATTCGAAGTAAATTATTTACATCACAAATCTATTTTTATAAAATATACTGAAGAAATTTTATATGAAAGTGTACAGGTGTCAAATAAGATTACAAAAAATCAATTTAAGATTACAATACGATTAAATAATAAGTACCCAAAATTAGTGACAATAAATTCTTAAATTGCACGCAAATGGGACCGTTTTCAGGAAATACAATAAAAATTTGTATATAATTCGTTCAATCATTGTCTAAGAGAAAAAAAAATCAAAAAATCTTTTAGCGACAGTAAATTTCCTAACAAAATATTTGATCGATCGACAATGTAAGCGTATGATTGATCATTGTACTCAGATTTCAAAAAAATACATGTAACTTTTATGTTTCATTATCAATTTGGGGGTCTGCTACCTCCTGAAAATATGTCAATCATACTTTCATATTTTAAGATATATAACGCAAGCTTTTCGGTGCATGTTGCATATGTACTTCAGGGATACTTTTTATTTAATATACGGACCTATTGTTGCAGTTTATGGAATTCTAACCTTCTTTTTTCTATCAAATGTTTGGTGATTAGTAAGCTCTCATTCTTCTCATTCTCACTATCACTATAGCTTATCTAACGGAGTTTTCTTATTTTAATTTGTGAGATAATAAAACATTTAATGTAAACAATATAGTACCTTTTTAATTGTTTACCACGGTGTCATTTTCAAATATATGATTTTTTTTTGCAATTTTTTTCCTAAATTCTTCCTTATAGGCCAGCTGCTGGGTAGTTAAAATGGGTATTGATTGCGGGATAAGGTTATATTTTCTTAATCGCTTTATATATAGTCTAACATGATTATCCTAAGTTTTTCTTCTCTATTGAAGTGAGCTTAGTCAGCTAGGTAGATAAAAGTAACCTAAAATGAGGCATTTTACAGTTTTTCCAAAGTAACTAAAAAACGACGCTGAGTTGTCTATCTGTAAGCTACTCGTATATAACGTCAAATTTTACGCAAAATGAGTGCCAACATAATATACTTTGGTGCAATTGTATAAGTAACAGCTTACTTCAAAGTTATAAAAATTCTTCATCTTCCTAAGTTCGACGAAGAAAACATCTGTTCTTAATTGATTCATCTGCACACGTTCGGTTCACTTATTATTTTTTCAGATTCAGATCATTCAGTCTTTTTCCTTACCGAACTGAAGCATCTTTTTATCCTTATCATTATCGTATTCGATCGTAGTCACTTCATCAATTTCGGAAGGAGAGTTGGTGCGCGAGTGGTCTTTGCGATTTTTTGATGTTTTTCTTCGATAAACTAGCAAGATATATATGAATATCTGGAAAAAATTAGTAGCATAAGCTTTTTAATTGAGAAGTGAGTTCAGACATATAAGGTCTAGTAATGAAAAACTGGAAGACTTTGAATACAGTACCTTTTCATCATGATATAAATTTTGTTTTTAAAAGCTTCTATTTAGCTTCACATGTAAGTATGTGATAATTACTATTGAAAACATTGTTTTTTACAGATATGCTTTTGACATGCAGCAGACGGATGTGATGTCCTTTTTGGCCCTGCTCTCTCATTGGCTGTGCTACGCCAACAGTGCGGTTAATCCCCTCATCTACAATTTTATGAGTGGTAAGCATTCAGAATCAAATTTCTCAGTGTATCAAGAATGTTGCTTTTACTATTTACTATTTTTATTTCTACTATCAATACTATTTGTTTTTTTTAACACGTTCTAATCTGTATGTTTGATTTTATTCAATATTCTTTTTATACTCTGTCAACATTTTTCTGCAACCACAAGTGAGTTAAAAAAAATATGGCACGTCCAAAATAATTTAACACCAATTCTCAACAAAATTTCACATCCTCTTTTATATCGATTTGATACAAATAATACCATTGTTCATAAACTAAATTTAAATTAATCAATAAATAGATACAACTGTAACTAAATATGTATTATTATTAACAACGTTATACTTTTCATCCATTAAAAAAATATTAATAAGACACTGTTTAGTAGTTATTTCAGTTACCATACCAATACCAAGAATTGCCTTTATGTTTAATCCCTCTATAATAAATACTGAAGTCACACAATTTCCATAATAACCAATATTTTGTCATGGTAAAATTGTTTTGAACCAAATCACCCACATGGAAAAATTAAGTTAGACCCATATTCGAAATATTGGCATAGTAGCTAACTAGCTTACTCATTTTTATATATCAATATCGAATATCTGTCGATATTTGTGCAATAAATATTTGTTTGTTTGTTTTTAACAGAAATATTAAACATACACTAATAAAATTAGAACTTAAACACTTTCAAATGAGCTTTTCTTGAAACTATGTAATAGTAACTCGGTTCAAACCAAATTTTATGACGATCTTTTCTAAAACTAATCGAATGTGAATATAAAATAAAAAATACAAAATTTCAAATTCTCCTCTCTATTTAATAATTTCTACCTACCTCATTTTTAAGCAATCAACATTTTTAGAGTTAACTAATTTCTATAACTTAAAATATTTTATATATCAAAATTTCAGTATAACGAAAACATTTTCAGTGCTCCCACAAACTTCGTTACAAAGAGATTGGAACCATATTAGATTGTCGTATTTCTTCTGTGAGACTAAAATTGTGTGATTAAAAACTTGTTGACAATTTAAAATTCTCTACAAAGCAGTTACCGAGTAAATAATAATACGGGTAACTAAGCTGTATCTACGACTAAGCGCGCATTGACTGTATTAAAAAATCACAATATTATTTCATTTGGTACATACAAATATGTAACCAAATTTTTTTGATAATATAATACGTTTATTGGATGGTACAAATCATTTTAAAAGCAAACTGAGTGACCCATATTTGTACATGTCAATTTTCCTTATTAACACGTTTACTTCTAAACACATCTATAGGCACACAAACGAACATTCGCTGGATGCTGAAAATGTCAAATGACGTATTTTTCCGTCTAACTGAAATAAGTGCAAAAAACTTTTTTACCGTCATCCACAACAATTCTACATCTACAACTATTAATTTT
Source organism: Rhyacophila evoluta (assembly GCA_022683975.1). Classification (NCBI taxonomy): domain Eukaryota; kingdom Metazoa; phylum Arthropoda; class Insecta; order Trichoptera; family Rhyacophilidae; genus Rhyacophila; species Rhyacophila evoluta. Next base: position 11,823 of record JAGVSQ010010704.1, read on the forward strand.
AACACAGTAGTGATAATAATGGAAACACTTTAGCAGTTAATGTGTTGAGCGAAAGAAAATAATTAAAGCCAATTAAAAATGTTTATCAAATTGATATTGTAAGAATTAAATTATTCATCAATCAATAACCAGTTAATACGAATATAATCATTTATTAAGTTTTATATTCGTATAAACGCACCCACGTAGCCGAATACCAATAAGCAAGCGGCAAAATGGAATAAAAGCTTCATATTTTAGCACGCAGTGAACGAGTTTTTTGTATTACTCCTACAAAAGAAAAAGAAAACTTTGCTTTAAGGAGATTTACATTCGGTTAATTGAGCTTTTAGAAATAAATTCTTTTCAGACGACAAAATTGAAATAATTTTTTCGTATTGTTGACTTAGCCAATTTCACATTTTGAATAATGTTTTCGAATTTAAAATTAGAATTAATTCATTAGACATCGATTTATACAAATTGGCATTAAAACTTGGGGCTGCTCTCAATGAAGCATACTTTTCAATAACACAAAAATATGTATCAAAAAACGAATTATAATATTTTCTATTCGTCATCATTATTATCAATAAATATTACCATTTCTATCAATTGTCTCATAAAATTGCTTACTCTTCAGTTTATATAGTATTTTTCTTCGAACATTTATTGTATATGTTATGTTATGTTTAACCATTTCCACTCTAAATTTTGAGTATGTTGACCCTTACAATGTGAAGATATATCCTGACTAATTGCTTTTTTTACGCAGATGTTACGTTAGTGAATCGCTGAACCCAGAAGTATACTAATAAATATACGTCAGAACTACTCCCTCTGAAACATAATAAATCAATGAATTGAAATAATTAGATTTTAAATTCTGAATTATTTAAAACTGGTAAACTTCCATATGTGAGATCA
>JAGVSQ010010705.1:0-12728 GCA_022683975.1 Rhyacophila evoluta
GCTACATTATATGTGGGCAGTGAGCGAACATATAACATACTACCAATAAATTCTAATGGACATAGCAATGGACTATTGGGGAACGTTAGCTGATCATTCAATAATAAAAGATTCAATAGCTGTGCTCTATTGATCTCCAAAATTTTTTGATAGAACAGAAATAAGAGTGCTAATAAAATGTATTTGAACAAAGAACGAACTTGAATCTATCTTAGACAGATACGTGTAATAGAATTAAATTACATAATTTCTTTTATAATAATTATAAATGTGCGAGTATGTATTATTATTTTTTTATACCATGTTTTCTTGAAAAGTGGAGCTCATGGATCCACACGATGTGAAAAAATCCACTCCAAAAGTGGAGTATATGGATCTACGCAATGTTCAATCGTCTTGACAGATTATTTTTTATGAGAATCATTTGTCAGAGAATTACTCAACCCAATGGGCATCCAGTCTTGCATGATAGATGGGGAATCAAACCTGCATCCCCTGGGTTGCTAGGCGCGTATGCTACCAGGGAGTCTCCCTAGTATCAATATAAATTATTTATATTAAGAAGATTATAAAAAAAAATATTTCAACTAAAAACCAGCTTGAATCTATTTCAAGAAGACACGTGCAATAAAGTTAGAATTAACATATTTTACTATTTTTTTGTTACAATAATTATAAGTTTACAAGTATATATTATAGTCTGGATGTTATATTTTTGTAACAACTCTCAAAAATTTCCTGCAAAATACTACGAATGCTATATCGCTCTGTAATATTGAATTTTCTAAATTCAATTGGCCAGGTCGGACAGAATATATATGTAACATACCCGGAATGTGACCGGCTTGTAAAGTGACCGTCGCCTCTGAAAAATCAATATTCGTTTGTGTCGCCATATAGCCGAGAATCTTTTGTATGGACACTGGTCATTTTTCTCCGGTCTTTATAAAAGAATTTTCCACTGCAACCACTGACAGTTTTCCATTGAAAGCACTGCATTTTAGAAGCCATTGTCTGTTACTACTGACAGCATTATACCGTTTCAATCAATTGTATGAAAATAAGATGAAATTATATTAAGCTTTATTAAAAAATAGATGAATCGAAATTTCTCGTTTTGTCTAAAACGTATCAACCATTGAAATAAAAAAGACGTAACCTTAAATTATTCAAAAAGTTTTATTCGATAATCAAGATGTGCATAACGTAACAAACGATCTGTCAAAAATATATAAGCTTGAAATGCTAAATTATTGGGTAAATTTAGCTTTTAAGTTTTAAGAATGGATGGGCTGTGAACTTGTGGAAAAATGACTTTCGCTTAGTAAATTTTACTGGATACTTTCAAATAACTTATTAAGCTAATATCATGTTAAGGAAATAAAATACTAGTTTTTTTTACATGTACTGATTTTTCGACTAGCTGAAAATCATTAAATAAAAGTTCTTTGTGCTTCCCGTAAAACTTGTTTTATGTGAGTTACGTCCTTTATTTCATTTCACAGTTGATATACAACAAATTATCCTTTGAAGTCACTTCTTATTATTTTATTTAAATATTCTTTCACCATCGCGTGGTATTTTTGAATTTAACTACATTCTTCAAAATAACGGGACTTACGCCTAAAGTGCATATCTTTACCAATCGACTGACATCAACTTTTTTAAAAACCATTTCCACTAGAAAAACAAAACATGGATCGCATCAGTCTAAAAATGACCACTTCATAAAATGAAGTTTTTAGTCATTGTCAAATCTCACGTTGACCATTTTTTTACCTTGATTAGTTGTGAGAAAATTTATTGCTTAACCCAATAGGCACCCAGTCTTTTACATTTTTTTAGAATTCAGCAGCTGTGAAAATTGATCCTTCCACTTCCGGCTTCCAGGAACGCATATTTATATCTAGAACGCTTCTGAAGATGCGACAGAGAAAATAACAAATAACTACGTATAAATCGATATGAAAAGAGAGAAAAATAGAGTTTAGAAATTGTAGTTGTTATTATACCCATTAAGTGAGTTTGTATACTCAACTTTTTCATGATAGAAACAATTAATTACTGTTGAAATATTAGTAAAAAAAATATAGTCTTGAATAAAGATAGAAAAGAGCTAAATTAATTTACAAAAAGATGAAAAGCTCAATCATTGACAAAGATTTAAGCTTTATTATACATAAAGCTTTTAAAAAAATATATTATACCTAAAATTAGCTTAAAATGATGACAACAAGAATCGAATTGATTACGTATATGTAGTAAAATATAAAATGTACTATGGAAATATACTGACAGTACACGAGACCGGCTTTATTGATAACAAATTAAAAATCGATACGAATTTAGCAAACTGTTCACTATTGGCAAAGTTCCCAGGCTAGATTTCGTCGGAAAATGTTTTTCCGTAGTGTGATTCATTTGCACTTTGGTTTAAAAGCCACACCGAGAGGAAATGGTGAATATTCGATATTTTAAATATTAAATAATTTTTCATCCATGCAAGTTGGCCGAACGCGTTTTCCACTGTGCTCAAATTTTCACCCATTGAATTTTAAACAAATAAACACTTGTTAATATTTTTTAAGCTCGGTTGTATATTTCGGTGTGGATACGGCGTATAAAATTGGGACGAATTCATTTTGAAAAAATAGCAGATATTCGGATTATAAAATCATCAAAAGAGAATGTTTCAGTATTTATTCTGTACGAACATGCATGTATGTTATATGTTTTCAATATTTGTTTTTCACTGTTCATAAAAAACATTCTTTAAAAACACGGAAAACATTGTATTGATTTAAATAGTGCATAACGCGTTAAAACTTATCCAATAAATAATCTATTGTTATCAATTTCGAAATACGTAATAATTCAAAAAAAAGCTCTTGGTTATATTATGCGAAATGGTTTCAAGGATTGCTTCGATGTAAAATGTGGAAAAACGAACTCTTTACATTATTGATTTGTATTTTGCCTCAAAATCAAAATTTCTATTTCGTATCTATTAATATAATTAGTTAAATTAAATAACAGTTAATATTAAGTCTCCCCGGTATAAAGAGATTAGTGCGCGCTTAGCAACCCGGGGAATGTAGGCTCGATTCTTACATCTGCCCGATTTGGAAAAAATCTAAAATGCAGTGCTAGTTGCCCATTGGGTTGAGCAATTCTCATAAAACATAATATTCGAGACATGTCTTCACACTGTGTAGATCCATGTGTTCCACTCAAATCAACCATGATTAAATATAGAATCATGGAATTAATTGAAATTTAATAGTTTTTTTGTATCAGAACTTATATAATTACATTTTATTTATTTGAATATATATTTTTTACTGTATTTTTTCTGAATGTGGAGCATATGGATTCTTACAATGTCGGGATGCTCATTTCAGAGGCATGACGCAAAAAACTGTGAGAATATTGTTAGAATATACGCTTCAATTATGCATTACAATAAAATGTGTTGAAAGATCTTGTTGATATAATAAATTGAACGAAACAGTCCTTTGTTACGATAAAAATCGAGGGATATTGAAACTAGATGGAACACATGTCTGAATCCTACTTGACTCTTTTATAACTGGATTCCAGCATCTTAATTATTAATTTAGGGAGCTATTTACGAAAAAAAAATTGATGTGATGGAAGCCCTTTTTCTTAGTGGCAAATTCAGCAAATAATCCTCATTTTTTTAAACTTAAAAACTAAATTCAGATACAAATATGACATTTTCAGCTTACATTCTTTTAACAGAATTGGTATTAAATTGCATAAGTTTTCATTGAAATATCTATTTGGAAATTGAGGATGTTGATATACATTTCTGTTAGCGTCATATATTTACAATGTATATACTTGTAATACAACGTATTAAGTTGTAAGCATTGTGATTGTGGAGTTTTTGAAAAAAAAATACATTTTTGAGGGTTTTTTTTTTCCACAGTCGATATATAATATTACATATATGCGTTATTCTTCACGTATTTTTATCAGATCTCTGGCTATGTGGATCGTTATGAAATTAGTGAACTTTGTTTATATTGTACATCTGTCACGTTTGATAAAGTAAATAGCCCCACTGTTTGGGAAATAAATAAAAAAAAAAACAAGCCTTAAACAAAAGAGAAACGTTCTTTATTTTCAGGCTATTGTTTCAATCAATGAATAGAGCTGAGAGAATAAAATTCATTATATGGCAGTAGACAGAGATACAAAGGCAATGATAAAAATAGTACACGGATGGCTATAAAGAATTTTAAACAATAGAAAGAAGTCTTCACTTACTTATCCGTATTTTGTAGGATATATTATTTTTTTCGTCACTTTTCTATGAAATGTGTGGGAAATGCCTGAAGGCTTTTAAATAGGATAACTAGATTTCAGGAAAATCTCCAAACATTGACTCTTCCTGTTAATAATATGATGTTTCATAACTTCCGTTTAAAAAAGATGTAAAAAATCTAACCTAACCTAACGTGAACCATTTTTTATTAAAATGTATCAATTGTTTCTTATACTCTTCTTATAATATATTGTCTCCCAAAGTAGAGTATATGAATCTTGAACCGCTTCAAAATTGGAGTTCATGGATCTATGCAATGTAAGCACGTCGTGACAGATTATTTTTTACTAGAATTTTTTGTCAGACAGTTGCTTAATCTGTATTTTTGTATTATGAAAAACTTGACAGATGTTAAAATTGCATTTCCCGCATGGATAGGCGTGCATGTTAACCTTTAAGGTATCAGGGAGACTACTATCAGCTGACTAGCTTACTGCTTAGCCAAAAAAAGCTTTTTAGTTTCAGATGGCTTAAAAATAATAGAAAAAATAGATAGATATATTAATAGTCTTTTTGTTTATAAAATCTAAAGTATTTTAGTGCCAGCGTGTTACAATCGGCTTCAAAAATAAAAAATCACGCGTTGTCATGATCAAAAATTGCCTTTTGCAAGAAATAATACTGCTACATCGCTGCGAAGCTATGACGTTATTTTTTATCGCTCACACTTAGAGGAAATGGTAATATCGGTTTGCAAATTGAAAATAAATCTCCATCGCACATCTTTACTTGGGGGAGAGAAAAATTGCACCGGAGAATACATTTCATAAAAAAAATCCATTAACTTCGCTAATCTATTTTCACAGGCTATGGTGGTAAAACCTTACGAATATTATTTTTGCGTAGACGAACGACACCGAAAGCGTTTTATGTAAAGAAAAGCTCTGAGGGATTTTTACGAAAATATTTTTTTACAATATAGGAAAATATAACTTGGTATTATAACACACCGCAATATATTATACTATCTAAGTGTAAGTCTTGGCATAACAGCTTTTTGGTGTACGAAATAATATTCCATAGAAAAAATACGTATCTTATTTATTATTTCAATTCAAAATACTAGAATTTAAATACATTTTTTCAGTTATTTATTTTTGAATTGTCAAACATTTCAATAATTCACTGTGCCAAAAAAATGTTTTTTAATTGAAGTTCATTTTTTTTACCATTGTATAATCTAAAATTAGAGCATATGAATTTACACAGGACGAAGATGTCAGCTACGAAAGAAGAGCACAATATATGGATATTCACATAACTAAGACTTAATTTTAACAGATTAATTTCACAAGCATTGATTATCAAATAATTTCTTAAGAAATATTAGGCATCTAATCGTGTATTTTTGTTTTTTTTAATTCAGAGATTGTTGGAATTTTACCTCGTAATCTAACTCGTAACGTAACTTAACCTAACGTCAGTCTCGATTACCGGAAAGCAATTACTATTATACTTAACAATATTTTTAATTTGTAAACTTCCAATCGGAGTAATGTTTACTTCCAAATTTTTACCTCTAAAATTGGCAGGCTATATGATACTAATACTTGATTTTTCTATTGTTTATTCCATAATTAGAGCATATAAATGTCCATTGTATGACATTATCCACTCTAAAATTGGAGAATATGAATATTCCAAATATCTCATTTTTAGCTGGTTACTTAAACTATTGGGCATCCATTCGTACGTTTTTTGGTCAATATTTATTTAAGGCTATGTTATTAAAATAATAACACTATTATGTATACTTAAAAATGAGATATTTTACTCTTCATGATTTTATAATTTTTATTGTGACTTATTTACTATATAGGCTAGTTATAGCTATAGGCAGTCTCCTATCAAAAAGCTTCCTGTTCAAAAAAAATTAATGACTATATCCTGCAAATGTACGAAAGGCTATAAATCCGCCTGTAGTTGCAGAAAAACAGAAATTAACAGCTCAAAAATTTGTGGGAGCTGCAAAGGCTATTTGTACACTAATGCTCTTTCCAAAACGAATGTAGCAACTATAACAGGAGACGGTGATAGCGTCGATAAGCAGATGTTTCAGTTCAATAATGAAGAAGACAACTAAAATTAATCTAAATAAATGGAAAGCGAACGAAACGCACGCAAGTAAATCAATAATTGATTAATTATTAAAAACAAATGTTTTCTTCGTCGAACATAGTAAGTTGAAGAATTTTGATAACTTTAAAGTGGGCTGGTACTTATACTACTGCACCAAAATACATCATCTCTTTGTATGCTTAATTTTACGTTCTATAATTTGTTTGATGAATTTTTTGATTTGATGCGTCGCTTTTGAATTATTTTGTAAAAAACTGGGAAACGCCCCATTTCAGGTTACTTTTATCTACCTAGCTAATTAATCTCATCTCGGCGGAGGGAGAAAACTTAAGATAATCATACTGCTTAAAAACATAAAACTTTTACTCTGAATTAATTTTCGTTTTAACTATCCTGCAACTGGTCTTACACTGCTTCTTTCTGTCTCTGAGTATAATGTAATATACTTGTTATAAAAATACTTTATTTGTTTAAGTATATTTATTGTTTAATTATTAAAACTTTATATCCTTTGTATTAACTGTGTGGTTTTCTAAAAGAAAAAATATCATTAGGAAATTTTTCTAGGAAAGAATACCCATCATGATACCAAACCTCAAATGAAACGAGTAGAGATGACGAAGACAATTTCAGTAATAACAACTTAATAATTCGACTTTCTCGAGGAGAAAATTCAGGTTCGCACTTGAATGTAAGTCTTTCCTACGTTCTTAATATATTTCCAGCACTTTTATATAATATTTCTTGAAATATATGACACTTAATAGAGTTATTCATCCGAAATATCACGTTTCATGTCTGTATTATTATGAGCACAATATAAAAAAGAACGCATCTCCTTTCCTTGCCGCAAGTTGGCGGAGTAAAATCCAAATTATCTCGAAAAAAAGTCTTTTCTACGGACTTTTTCTTTTTCTACCGAGGTATCTTATAATACCATTATGAATCATTTGTCTCCTTTTTAAATTACATCGCGTTCGTTTCTCAACTTCTGCGGGATTTAAAATGCTCATCTTTTGTATTCGCATAACGTGCAGGCATCCCTCAAATTATGCGATTAATCTAACTTCACAAAAATAATAAAGTATAAAAACGAATATCTCAAAGTGGATTTATTGTTATATTTTATATATTATAATAAATATAAAATGGTAGCTTATTGGTAAGCATGCGCGCTTTGGTATTGGACTTTGAAAGTTCAAAATCCGCAAATGCATTCGAGTTAATTTCATTTAAAAACTAGATGCCTAATAAAATGAATAATTGTTTGGTAATATTTCATTATTAGTTATATCGTTTTGAAATAACTTTTATTCAATAATCAGAATGTATATGGCTTAATATATGTTCTTTCAAAACGATGTTAGCTGAAAATAACGAATTAGTATTTAAATTTAACTTTTTAGTTTTAAAAAGGATGCCCGATGATTTTCGACCAGGATAAGGGGCTTTCACTTAGTTAATTTTATTGTTTTTTTTTAATAACTTACTAAATTAATATGATATTGAGTAAATAAAATACCAGTTAAGGTGTTCATGTTTTTCAGGGTTGTGCTTGTGTAATGTTTTGAATTTCTCTCAAAAGCATTAAATAAACGCTATTTTTGCTTTCTCTAAAAGTTTTACTACATGGGCTACGTCTTTTTTCTTTACATAGTCGATATTATTGACGTAAATTTGTATACTGTATTTGTCTATGTGCTCTACAATTTAAGAAGTTTTGGCAATTTAAGAGTTTGATGTTTAAAATTGAAAAACATGTAATTATATATTTTCAAATTAACTCAATCCACTATGTCAAAATTAAAAGATAATGATTTATGATTTGAATTCAAGATATAATAATATTAAGAATGAGATAATGATAAATAAAATTAATTTTAGTAAACATGTACATTTTGTGATTAACTCAGTTCTTTTAATGAATTATGAATTATAACTTATATAATTATTATAGCTTATACTTATAACAAATTAATATCGACCGTGGAAAGGAAAAAGAACGTAACTCACGCAGAAAATATATTACAGCAAGTAAGAAAACAATTATAATATAATGATTTTGGACCAAAGTAAAAATGTTAAATTGAGCCTTGAAGGTCTTTTAATTTTTTTTATTCAGTATGATACTAATTAGTAAAGTTATTTAAGAAAAAGTTATTTTTCCGCGTCACAAATTTCACAAGCCAAAATAAAAACTAAATTTATATGGGCACTAATTTGGCAATTTCAGCTTATGTCTTTTTGATAGAACGCGTATTAAATTATATATTATGATTATCAAAAACACAACAGTCCATTTTTTTAAAATACCTTTTTTTGATAGTCAAAATATATAACTTTTTTGTACTCTTTTTATCAAAATGACATAATTAAAATATATTTTCTTTTTTCTACGTTGCATAATGTAATAATTTCAAAAAGAGAACCTTTTTTACAATCTAAACTAAACTTTAAGTCTTTTGTCTCTCGTTCAATTGTGTAAGCTTTTTTTTCAAAGTACATAAAAAAAGATAACGAATAAAATAGATTTATTGATCGCAAAGCAATCAGTATTGCCAACAACACAAAAGAGACAAAAATGAAAATCGGTACATTTTAATCATTTATTATTTGCGTTTAAGATTCCGTTTCATTTATCTTTGGATAAAAACGTAAAAAACGCCATTAAATAAATATTACGAATAATTAATTTCTTTTAAATTCTATTGGGCTTATTTTTTACTGTGGCCGTGATGAATTGAAGTATTTACTACGCGTTCTCTTCTACACTATATCTCATCATTTCTCTTTATTTCTTTCTATAATATTTTTTCTCTCGGCTTTAATACTCTATCACAATACCTTCGAAAGGCATGATGCCGGAGTTCATTGAATAATTTCCCCGCTGGGAAATTGTTTTTATATTCAATCCGTCTCGCCTTACGGTCGTCATTTTAAGAATACATTTTAAATACAAATCTTTCCAAACGGCCCTCGGAAGGTACAATTTTTTTCGAATCTGCATATTTACGGGATTTTTTTCAATCAACCCGGGATAATTTTATTAAACCAACCCTATAAAAAATACATAAAAATATCCGGGAAAATTCTTAATTTTGACACGTAAAACATTAATTTTTATCGACCAAATTTGCTTGGTAAAAGACGATTTTCAATTTAAAGTTCCAAGCCGATTCGAATATAATGACTAACTACCTGGGTGATAAAAGTGTACTCGTCTTATCCGTGGTGTAAAATTCTTTATTTATTAAATATAAACCAACAAAAATAATAAAATATTAAAAATAGATCATTATATAATATGTATTAACTGCTGAAAGACGAAAGCCACATATAACAAATTTTACAAAGGAGGCACAAAAAACTTTTATTTAATAATTTTGAGCCAAAGTCAAAACATCACATAGAAACAATCTTAAAGTGCTTGACGACAAAAATTGGTATTTTATTTATTCAATATGATATTAATTTAATAAGTTATTTAAGAAAAATAATTAAATTAATCAGGTAGAAGTCCTTCTTTCTGGTCGTAAATTTCGAAGGCCTTCCGTTTTTTAAACTTAAATGCTATATTTAGACACCTATTTGGAATCTTTAGCTTAAGTCTTTTTGATAGATTGTGCGTTAAGTTTTATACATTCAGATTATCTAATGAAAGCTACTTTGAAAAATTGAAGATTACGTCTTTTTTCCTCTCCACAGTTGACATATATATATATGACTCCAGTGGTCGAGTAGTAAGCGTGGATGCTTTGAGATTGGTACGTAAAAGACGTTTTTATTTTACCAAATTAATAATTTACGAACATTTCCATGGATACAAATTTGTATGTAAGAGAGATATTTGATAAAAATTCAAATATTATTAATGCATTTTAATTTGAACAATGTCTACAACTATTTCTGCTGTCACAACATTGTCAAAATTGTGAAACTTTAGCTGTTCAAAGTTTTGATAACGGTTTGACAAGTAGGATAACCATCAAAAAACTTTTTAATCCTTATTAATTTTAATTTAATAAAATTATGAAAGTATTCAACTTCATACTTTGAGAATAGATCATTGATAGAAAGAATATGCAAAATTACTTCATGCTATTAAAACGTGTCTCAAATTATTCATCGCTACATGAATGAAGATATAACACTTTGCTTCATCAATTAATATTAGTAGCCTAACAGGATTGGAATAATAATCATCCACACTTAAGTACACGTCAATCAAGGTCTTTAAAAGTAGTTCTTCGATACTTCTGCCATATTAAGATCGTTTAACGTTCGTAATAGAATATGCCTAATTATCCAGACGTATTAGATAATGGAAGGGGAAATTAATTGAAAAATCAAACATTTATTATTTTAACCCATGTTTTCATCATTTTCGTTTGACTGATATCAAGTCCACTGAATTTCAGATAGAAAAAAGTGCAGTTTGATTTAGGCTTAAGTAAAAGTGATACAATATAACTGGACTTAAATCGATTTTTTAAATATTGAGATGTTTATATGCGATTTAAATATGTAATGACTTTTGTGGGTTTGTCGAACATCATCATATATGTTGACTAATATCAAACGACGTTAAGTCTATTAAATGCCAAACTGATAAAAATGCAGTTTTATCGTTTTTTATAAAAAAATAAATAAGCAAGGTTTGAGATTTGGTTAAATGATAGAATTAAGTAATCATGATGATTACAAAAAAACATAAAGCCATTATTTTGATGCAACATTTAAAAAATGTAGTTTGGACTTAAATAAACTTGATAGAATATAACTGGACTTAAATCAGTTTGAAAAATATTGTGATTTTAAACGCAATTTAAATAAGTAGAGTGGTGGTATTTTGTAGGTTCCAAATTCATCATCACATTCAGATTTTCATACCTTATTAAATGTGTATAAAATCTTGCTTTTTTAATGTGTGGACTAAACGACGTTTGATTTCAATGAACACAATTTATTATGGTGACTAGATATCCCCAAGTAAACTTTCAATATTTTTAGAACGACTCACGTTTGTCATGCCACAATTTATATAATAGGTGTGAAAATATGGCAAAAGCAAAGGGATACATCGAATAATTTTATAATATTTATTGTAATTAGTTTTAAATTTAAAATAAATTTCTATCAAGTACCATCAGTTGATAATTCCATTATTATTACGTCTGCTCTGAAGTGGAGCATATGGATCTCGACATTTTAAAGTTGGACAATGCAGAAATAGATTAAATAGATTTCTCCGCTTAAAAACTCAATTTGACATTTTTTACTAGTATTAGTTTGTTGTCAGTCTGTTAAATATTGCATCTTTATAGTTTTAAAAACTTTGCTATAAGACTTAAATTTGCAGTCTCTTGAACCTAAGCATGCAAGTTAACCTTTTGGCCACCTAGTAATATTAATTACTATAAATTCTAACTTAACTGAGAGTTAAATCATTGGATTATTAAAACCAAAAACATAAAGTAAATATTTCAAAATTTTCACCTTAATGGCAACACTCATTATGATATACCTTACTGTAATATTATTTCTGATTCTAAACCAAAATATTATATACCCCGAGGATAAAATTCAAACAATTGCCGGTAAAGTTTCCACATTTGATAATTTATTATGTTGTGTTGTATATAAACATACCCCCTTTTCTGTTTGGCGCATATAATAAATAATTCAATAAGTCATTGTTTACCAAATCAAGAGTTTGTTAGTTATGTTGTTACGAGTAGAATAACTTATTCAGTAATCTGTTTATATATTGTATTTTCCGTGTGTTTTGTTAGTATTATATTTAAAACTGTTGTAGTTTAATAAGAATCAAAAGGATTGGTTATTTATTTAGTATTAATTTCTCTTTGTGACTTGACTTATTTATTTTCAAAACTATCCGAATCCTGAGGTCCTGGAAGAGAGGATTTAAGAGTAATGGTTGGCAACGGGAATTCTCGGAAATGCCATGTGGTATCCGAATATTCCATTTAAAGAGTAAATATGGAAGAATGAGACTTATAATTTAAACATTTTTATAATATACATGTCTCTCCGGTAGCGTAGTTGGTAGCGCGCGCGTCTAGCAATCCGGGGAATACGGGTTCAATTTCTCGGTCTGTCGGATTTAAAGAATCCGAAAATGCACGACTGGATGCCCAATGGGTTAAATAATTGTCTGACAAACAATTCTCGTGAAAAATAATCTTTCTACATAATAAATAAACTTAAAAAATAAACTTTTGTGGGTTATGCAATTGCCTGACATACAAATCTGTCAAGACGTCTTCACATTGCAAAG
>JAGVSQ010010706.1:0-12727 GCA_022683975.1 Rhyacophila evoluta
CTAACAGTGATCTCACATATGGAAGTTTACCAGTTTTAAATAATTCAGAATTCGATGACATTTATTTATGAATCACTTAATGAAGGGAGATCTTTATTCACTTACTGATTATAAATAAAGCTGAAATTCTTATAATTACAAAATCCTCGCCTTTAGTATTTTTTTCTTGGCTATAAGTTATTGTATATTATTTGTTTGTATTATAACTTTACATGTAATTTATACTGTTGCAATAAATAGATTATAGAATGTTCATATATGTTATGTTGTATAGATATATGACATCAAAAATTAGCAGTCGATGTTAATATTGGTGTCGAAAATGTTGTCGCCAACCCAGCGTGTCATAAAAATATAAACAGTAAACTCAAAAATTCACATAAAACTAAAATCTATAGCATTTGCCATACGTTATTTCGTCTGGAATATACAACATTATATTTTACTGTCGCACGGAAAATTTGTCACGAATCGGTTAAGGTTAAATAAAACTCCAAATAAAAACCTTTTTATATTTCCAAAAAACGCAAATGCGTGCTAGCTCGAGCTGCAACGTAACTACGTGGACTTCGTTTCACATGGTGTTTTCGTTGGTGAACCGAAAACATTACCTGAATTAGACATCTGATGTCATAAAAATATAAAAAATAAAGTTTTAAGGCATTTGAAAATACGAATTTATAGATTTAGATAATACTGGCACCCATATAAGCGAATGTTTGAATGAATCGGTAAATACAACAGATGTCACATTAGACACTGAATACAAGGTAATCACGAAACGTAGCAATCGTAGCACGTATTCAAATACTACGCGTCTACACCGTAGACCCGAATCTCACTGTTTATAATAGGGGTATACTTTGAAGAGACCCGAAGCTGTTTATTCATCATTTGATTATACTATGCTATGGCAATATTTTATATTCTCACAAACAAATAGAAAACTATTTACGTATCTTCCTTATTCATATCATACTTATTATCTATAAGCTATAAATAATATAATATAAGCTATAAATTTATATATTAAATAATATTTATTATAGATAAGTGCAAATTTCATTATCAACGGAGACAGTTACCACGATATTTTTCTTCTTCATCCATATCCACTCACCAAGTGGAGCATATGGAAAACACGTGCCGCCTCCAAGAATCTGTCGCCCGCCAGTATTCTTGCATCCTCCCAGGTCATACCTACATCCCGTAACTCCACCGAATACATTCTATAGATAGTATTTAGCGGCCTTCCGGGACGCCGACGACCGGTCGGCTTAAAGAATAGGCAGGTCAGGTTCAGACTCTCTTGAGGCATCCGCAATATGTGGCCGAGCCAGGTCCAGCTTCGCAGGTTCACTTTGTCAGTGATGAGTGGCCTGTTCTCGGAGCTTAGAATACGGTTGTTTTGAGCCTACGATATATATAGATATATTACCTATCGCAATAAATAAACTTATAACTTGAGATAGATTTCCTTTGACATTCCACAAAGAGGAAAAACAAGACGTGCTTTTATTACTATTGTTAAATTCGAATACTAAAAAGTTTTTTCTGAAAAGATATATTGAGCGGTAGTTATCATGAATCCAATGAAACTACAGAAAACTCACATACATCGAATCGTAACAACCCATTTTCCATATTATAGTATATATTATAACATAATCAATGGTTATATTAAATCTTGTAAGCAATCGTCACAATACCAAGTATCAATCATTTTTTTACTTATACATTTATGAACTGCAAGCTTGAACAAATATAACGAAATTACTCAATTAGAAATTACAGGCTTATTATTATTATTAAATGCTCCGGATTTTATGAACGTAGATTATAATAATATTTCGCCTGATTCATGCATCACAGTGCGAAATAAAGGATAAAAGACGGCCAAAATAATGCCTGTTAATCTAAAACGTAAATGAAAAAAATAGAACATAATGATGTAATTATGTCCCTTCATAGCGTGTCGTAGCGGATACGAGTACGTATTATCTTCGTGATAAATAGTATCATTTCCTAAGCTGTAAGTGGCAATTAAGGTTCTCGTTATATTAATTAAAAGAAATCCCTAATCCTTGAACGAGTGAAATTTTCTCGTTGCGTTAGTTCGAATTTTCTCTTAATCTTAATTCACCCCCGCTTCATTAAGCGGAATCATAAATTATTAATTTCGCCTCCAATTGCAATACACCCTGCCTCCTCGTTTGTTTTTCAGCCGGCCGTACCTTGGACTTAAACTAAGCTTATTACACTCCGGCATTATATAATACATTATAAGCCAGTGCATTTTCATTGCGCGTTTATGAACTGATTTTCTTCATTGTACTCAATATGGAATTTATCTGGAATTTATTATTTGATCAGAAATTAATAACTACGTCCATTGATCGTTTTCATTTCAATAATTAAGATTAATCTTAGTGCACATATTTAAACTGTGCGCCTATAAATATGATTTACACTAATATGTCCGCTGAGTATATTGCTTATAAAGTCTGGTTTCTTCTGTAAACGATTCCAGCAGAAAAATGTTTTGTCCCATATTAAAATTCGAATGTAGGAAATACATAATCCCAAGTAAGTAAATGGTTTACTTATCTCGGTAAGAAACTTGCGTGAATTCTAGTAAATACCTAATACGTGAGTGAGGGTGGGATTCGCACTGATGAGGAATGAAAATAACAAAAGAAACTTTCTCCCTCGTCTTAAAATATGTAAATCACACGACACTAGATAGATTAAAGTGTCTTTCTGCGTCACATTTTTCCCCTTGTTCGTGAAACTTTTAGTTTAGAACATAGAATAAAGAGGTTACGGCAAGAAGTATATCATTTGGATGTCGATACGTTTATAAATGCATAAACACTTGCGACGTCACGTTGTCGAGTTAATAATCAATAGTTTTCTTTTTGAGGAGCTTGATTTAAGAATAATACTTACTAGATAAATGATTATAGCTATTAAGCCTTCAGCCAAATAAATGCCGATTTAATTATTATATTTAGCTACATAATGTTACGTTACTCGTTATCCATACAGTTGAATTTATTCAATAAAATGTGCCACGGAAATAAGCGCGATATTTCTTAAAACACAAAACTTCCTATATTCGAATAAAATAAACGTAAAAAAACACAGTTTATTGCAACAAAAATTACTCAAATTAACTTAATCATCTCTTATATGTGACCAAAACAATTGAAGACAACTTCGCAGATAGCATTTATTTTACAAAGAGTGAATTGGATACTTATTAATTTTTGCGCGGTCGTATAAACCCCGAGTAGTCAAAACATATTATAATACTTCTTATTTTTGTATACCATGTTCTCTCCCAACTTGGAGCATATGGATCTGCAGTGTGAAGGTATCCACTCCGAAAGAGGAATTTATGGATCTCGACAGATTAGTTGGTAATACTTCTTATTTGTATTAACAAGGATACATAGCGACAAGTCTTGTCGTGGCTCTTAGGATTCACTACGAATACATTTTTATTTTGACAATTAATTCTTCGAAGCGTGGATCTCAGATGTTTCCAAATCTATGAAAACATTGATGAAGGTAAGGTAAAAAAAGACCATTCTACATTGACGCCTTTCCCTGTTTAACTTTTATTAAAACTATATTGAGGTTACTAGCTACTATTAACTCAATAATATCATTAGTAAACGATTCCTATTTGATAAATCATCGCGTATTAATCTTTGATATTACATCTGAATGCAAATCAAGATTTCCTAAACCGGGGATTTCGGAATATAGATTCCATCCCGATCCCTCGAATTAATTCCCGCCAAGTTTAGTGAACTGATACGCCTCCCCCGTATAAAATTAAGAGTTTCAAACTCATAAACGTCTGCGGAATATTCAAGACATTATTTAGACGAGGCAGCCAACTTGTAAAATATCCTTGCGAAAGATAATAGTATTTTTGTCATAATGGAATCGCGAAGCAAAAATGAAAAGAAAATTCGATGCTGTTATCGCGCCACGTTTTATATATGAAGGAGTAATTCAATACCCATTTTTTACCATCATCAAATATTCACTGGACATTTTTTTCGATATATTCTCATACAGCAGAAGATGAGAAAAACACATTATAAAGTTCAAAGTTATCTTCAAATAACTCTTTGAATAAAACGAATTTACTGAAATGTTGATATTTAGATACTGAAGCAATGTATAAGCGCTAAACGGCTGAAGGGTAAATTAGCAAAATGTATATTAGGATAGACCTCCACCTACGAATTTCCCCACCAAACCTGTGCACAGAATAATGAACAAGCTCTATACTTGAAAATAGCGGCTAGATCACTCTATCTGTAGTAACACTAATTGGATGTATTTAAGAAGAAGATGTCCAAGCAACAAATTGAAATTCTTCATATTATTGCATAAAATGTTTCGAAAACATCAGAAATATGCACCCAGAAGAAGTAAACGCTGTCTTTTCTAACCCACATACTAATAATTTACAAAATACAATATCTTCAAAACTTTCATGTGGTTGGAACATTTTTGCTTTGATATAAGATTATTTACATACAAATAAATATTTGACCATACCAATTGTTAATTATAATTATTATCATAATGCCACTTCCACGTGTTTTTTTCCGTGAATATACGTATTTATTATTGTATATATTGTTTGATTTATAAACAAAAAAGACACTAAATATAACAAATTTCAAAGTTTTATGGGGAAAGACTAGTATAATATTAATAAAAATCCAAGCACAAAACGAGCACAAATCTTCAATAACTTTTGAAGTAGTACGTTTATCAATAATCTAATAATCAGGAAAGATGTAATATATGCCATATAAGTATTTACATTTCATATTGGTCTTGATAATATAAAACTCATACTAAATGTTAATTGGTTTCTTTAAAATTTCAACCGCGTTTTTATCTTGTTTGTTACTAAGTGGCTTGGACGTCTTCTGCCTAACTACATATAATTAATACAGCCAAACTATCATAGTATCAGTGGATCGTCTAAAATGCAATACAATTTTCCCACTCTAGAGTATTTTAATGAAGTTTGACATAAAATAATTAATTTGTCATAATACTAAAGCTAAGAAGTGTAATATGTTACAGTCGAGTACAGAGATAAAGCCTGATAATTTTACAAGTTCGCTATGAAGGCTAGAGAGTCCTGCCTGAAATAATGAACAAAATAAGTCTCAGGACTATTACGAACAGCCAGACCACACAAAAATTTCATCACGATACTGAATACCTTACTATTTTAGGGTAGCAGCACCTCAAAGCAGTTCTAGGATACGATATATAACAAACTGGCTTTTTGCCGGATATTGCCAAACAGTTTGTAGCTTAAATTTTCTGCGACTAATCATCAAGCCTAGCAAAGAATATTTATAGTCAACGACGTCCAATAATGGATATGAGATAACGAAGAAATATCATAAAGATCCTGAAACGATTTGTGTTTTTTTCGGTTCCGAATTTTTCATCATTTCAGCTAGACTCTTAGTGGATCCAAAACATTAGAACTAATGACCAAAGAGCTGCAGATATTTAGAAATTTGAATAACGATGCGACAAATAGTCACTTACCACAGTTATTGGATATGCCGGGTTGATGATGGTGTAGAGGAGTATGTGGTTCGGTCTAGCAGGAGGTTCGTGCCGCTTGCGTCTTGGTTCACCTCCATATGAACCACCATTACTCTGAAATTTGCAAGAAAACACAACAAACAATTAAACTCCGGTCAGTCTTCGTAAAACAAGTGGCAATATGATACGCAGTTCTATATATTTGACATCAGAATCGGCTACTGCATGGTTGATAATTATTATCGCCAAAAGCTAACTGTGTGTACCACAATACAACGAATTAAAAAATATATATGATTATAAGTAATCTTTTAAAAAGCCAATTTAGAAGTAAACTATTTTAAAAGTATTTTAAAACATGTAGTGGTGATATATTATACATATTCATTTTATATATTTTATATGAAACTACTCCTGTATACTTCCTGCGTTGCCTTTTTTCAGGTTTTAAATAAATGTTACCCGTTGATGTCTTGCAAAATATTTACTAATCAAAAATAATTTTAGCAAATTAAGCAAAAAAAAATGATACTAAAATTTTATTTTAACCATTCGAAGGGTATGGACATACATGTACGTTAAATTCAGAGCCACTCTTTTATTTCTTTAATAAAATGTTATTGTGTCTTTTAATATTAATACTAAATAGATCTATGAATGATATGTAGAAGTCGTTACAATCACATATATATTTTAGGCTAAAAAAATACACTTTTTTACACGGGAATACGTTTCAAATGAAAGACACGAAGTGCTTCATTGACAATAAACACTGAAACATTAAGTTGGGAGAATCAAAGTGTCTTGTTTTGTTTAAAATAATATTAGTAACTAGTAATATCTTAAAGAATGTAAATGTACACATCAAAATGTTCGTTGAAAGGGGGTGTTAATTATTTTAACTTAACTGGTCGCGTCAAAGACTAAAAGCTGGTTAGAATAACATGAGGAAATTCGTCTGTCATTCTGAAATCCGAAACAGGCGTTGTCAACAGTCAAAACGTCAACATATAATAAGATTCTGTTATTTTAAAAGAAAAATAGTTGCCACGCTCGCTGACTCTTGTATATTCGAAAGGAAATAGGATTGCCAAGTTCAAGCGAAACATTTTTTATCAAATGGGGGCATCTGCAGGCGCGGTGCGACTCACAGAAATAAACTAAATAGATAATGTGAGGCCAGTTCAGTTTTTGTGTTAAAATTATTTTCGTTACAAAATATCCACTTCGTAAAACAATATCGAAACTTCCACAAATCAAAGCGGTTCGTATCAACACCGTCTACCAGACTACTTCTCAAAGATACCAAGATCATGAAAACTGTTTCATGTAGTTGGATCAAAAGTATACAAAATATGATGAAACTGCCTGCTCCACGCATCCATCATTTGACATCATTCACATAATATAAGTAAGAGTTAATTTAAATGATCTATCGATAAATTCTCGTCGTACTTTTTCTTATTTATCTAGTATTTCTTACGGTTGAATGGCTCCCATGTGTTTATGTACATATTCGCACATTCGTAGTCCGTTAAAAAATTACGTTTTCGCAAAAACTAAAAAATATATTCTACACAACTTATACGGGGAAACATATTATTTGTGAACATTTTTATGCGCCGGTTTTTTTTTGTCAGCTTTTTGTAACGCCAAGTCCAATTCTAACAAATCTAATATCCGAAATATTAGATTATATGGTACAAAATGTAGACAGAAATTGTCACGTCAACAATTCCAATTTTTCACTAAAAACCTCTCACGTATGTGTACTCAGATCGTGCCATGTATAACAATTCACGATATCAAAGCGCTTTATGAAGTATGTGACTTGTAGATCTCGTAAGAATTCCGAAAACCATCAATTTACTTTTTCGTATATGCCATTTAAACTAATTGTGATACTAAAATCTGTAATCTGTAGATGAGTTTCTAATAGTATTTAAGAAAGTAATGTTGTAGAAAGAAACTACATGGAATTGACTGTATGCGATTTCAATTTCGATTATTAAGCTCACTAGATTTATTGCTTTTTTCATTGTTTTGGCTATGAGAATAAATACCGTATTAGCCCGAATAACACGATATTTGTTCTCGAAATATTTTTTTATATAAACATTCGCGTTATAATCAGGGTTTAGGCCGCATCCAGGTGTTCACACCAGACTTTAGATGTAGTTGTCGATAAAGCATTCGGTGACAATTTACGAAAGAAGTACAGCAATTGGCTCTTAGCTGGAAATCATTCTCTGAATCCTACAAGGAAAATAAAGAAACCATCAATTCCCGTCTTAAGGGAATGGATCATAACCGCCTGGCAGAAGATTAATGACACGTGAAAAGGGTTTTAAGAAATGTTGCATTTCCAACAATCTGGATGCGAGTGAGGATAGGATTTTATGGGAAGAAAATGGTGCATCGAGTAGTAATCATTCAAGCGAAACTGATGACAATTCAAGTATGGCTGAATAAAAAAAATCGTATTTCTTATAATACAATTTACCCAATTAATTTTTGTTTTATATTGTATTTGAATTTTCCCTTTCATTCCTGGTCCAAATATATAGGCCGCATTATATTCGGTTAATACGGTATTTAACTAACTGATGAACTATTTGCTTAATTTTGAACTTATGTAGATACAAGATGTCAGAGAAAACGAGCGTTATAAAATGAAATTTGATAATCCATCCTAGAATACGAAGAATGTTTTGAATTGTGCTTGAATTATCCGTATACCAAGAGTGATCGACCGACTATTTTTACATCAAAAACAGCTGTTAAATAGTATTTAAAACATTGAAAAAACGCGTACGATGTTTTTTAATGAAACGATTATGTTATGGGCGTTACTTCTAACACTGTTAAGACTTAAGTGACAAATTTTATTGCTCGCGTGGGTGAAAACTCGGAATCCCCGAATCGACTGTGAACCATTATGACTTCACGAAAGCTTAATAGTGTAAGAATAGTCCTAAATGGCCTTCGTCAAATTACCACTCCATTATTCAGTGGCGGGTGATAGATATTTCGATAAACATAACAAATTAATGTTTTGCTCAAATCTGGGAACTAACTTAATCGTACGAAATAATATTCAATACAATAATATAATATCCTCAATTACATACTACATTTTTTGCTTATTTGACTAGACATTATCTACTGATATTTTATTTGTCATTAAGCGAATTTTATACTGTCTAACTAAAATAGGTAGTGGTACATATAACGACTAATTAAAAAAATATATTGGGGTAAAAACCAGGCTAGAGCTATAATGAAATATATTTTTTTAAGTCAATTTGATGAAAGTACGTGTAGTATTATGTAGAGAAGAACCCTAATTAAAACAACCACAAAGTACGTGCGTGGTATATTATAGAATGGTACCCAAACACCTACAGTCTGCCTGCAGTCCAGGGACTGTCGATCAAAGACGATGATTATGATTGACGCAGGCTACACATTGGTCAGTCCGCGTCGATAGTTGTGTACTGTCGGTCTGATCGGAGGCTCAAGTTGTGTGGCTTGCCTTGAAGTTAATTACCAGTATTGGATCGACAGTCCCGATTGCCACGCGGACTTCAGGTGTATGGTTACTATTAGTATGCATGTCAGTATGAACTGTGAAACTTTGACATCACAGTTTGAAAAGTCACCTTATTGATTTGCAGTGCAACTGATATTGTACGGATACAAATAACGTAGGAAAGATAAGTAGATAATACGAGTTGATCGTATCTGTTGATTGTAATTACAAACACGCTCGTTCGATGCATTATGGCAATAAATCATTTTAATGCGAAAAATGACGATACTTTATCGTAACTTAATTGCACCTACAAATGTGGAAAAAAAATGCATGTATAACACAGGTGCCCAAACTTTTTTGTCCCGTAGACCATGTGCCGATTTTTTCTGATTTGGATAGACCCCCTGCTTTCCTAATATTGATTTTTTTTCAAATTCATCAACATAAAGTGTTTTTGAAACTGGCACAGAGCTACTCACTTTGATAGGATTTACTTGTAGAGTAGAAATTTAAAAAATATATATGAATGCATATATGTTAAGTTTAGTGATATTTTCACGTGAAAATAAATTCACAGAATAATCAATGCTTCCATTATGAAGAATGAGTCGGATGCTTTGATAACAAAATTTCAATATTTGGCTTCAGCTTAGTCAAGTTCAACATTAAATCTCCTCGAAGAATCATTTCCAATGTGTTCCTTTTTTGTAAGGCGGTTGGCAACCGCGCTGAAACCTTTATCAACGGGTATGAAGATGAAAGAGCTTTCAAAATTTTCTCGCGATTACTTACACAATTTTATGAAATATACATTTAATTAGGAAATTTATGTTTATCATAAAAAAAGTAATACGTTAATACCTAGATGGGTACTATATGTATTAGGTGGAAACTTACATTAACGGAAAGCTAAAATTTTAGTGACGGTCTGCCTAAATGGAATCCACTCTCGTGGACCCCCATTTACATCTCATGCACCTCCATTTTTTTTCAGTGACATGGTACCCTTGCAGGTCAGATTCGACCGCTAGGAATCGATATACATATACCACTTTGGGAATGACTGATGTAAACGATACGATAAATTGTAAGCCCTCGTTATCAAGATCGATTTACATAACTCGAATTAAACTTACCGCCGTATAAAATGTATTTAATGTTCAAAATACAGCCATGAATTAAAAAAAAAATTGAGTCAGTTTCATGAAATAATGCCAAAATTGATGGTTATGAAATATTACTTGTAATACACGTAGTGGGCAATTTATTGACAATTTACTGCGAAGACACAAAAAACGATAGTTTTGAATTTATTACATGAGATTTTAGTGTTGCTTTTCTCTTATTGCCAACATTCAAAATAGTCACGGGGTTTACCCTCACGGGACACAAGTACTTGTTTATTCTTTGACAATTATTATCGAATAATGTTGACATTGCTCGTGATTCCCATGCTATCTGATTGACCCAACGCTATTTGTAGCTGGCTACTTATACTTGCCCCATTCAAACCACAACCTAATGGGACAGTCTAAAAGGATTTGGTTAGTTGACGACTATATACGAATATATTATATAATAGTTACCAACGTCTTCAGCTAGGGCTGCATCACTCATGCCCATGACAGTCATTGTAAAATAAAAACAAGACTGCATAAAATGCGATCTTTGAATGATTTCTCTTTCTGTACTAAATACAATAACCGATAAGTATGTACTGTGTATTAAAGCTTTATTACAATTAAATGTAAAAAATTGTTGTTAATTTAACCCCACTGTAGCTGAAAAGTAAGCGCGAGTGTTTTGGTGCCAGAGGTTACGGGTTAAGACATTCTTTTTCTCCGCTTTCGGAGCGGACATAGTAAATAAACAACATCCCGCAGCGAAACAGTACTAGTCTGCGTGCAAGGCATACGGCCGGCACTGCGATAGATGCGACGGCGGCAGGGCGACGGCAACACGGATGCAAAATATCTATAAATAGTGAGCAATTGAGTAAGTTATTGTGACGACAACGTGTTGTCGCAATGCCGAACAATACGCAGTACAATATGTATATTTTTATAAAAATGACTAGGTTTATTTTGTAATCTATAATTATTTATTATAAATAAAAGTAATGCTCAAGCATTTTTATCGTTATTTTTTTGATTTTCATGATTTGGGTGCTCTGCTATTTTTTCTTGTAATCAAAAGTGCTCCATGACTTTAGACATGTTAAGAACCACTGATACAATAACTGATTGTTTTCAGAATGCATTCGACTATCCCTCGTCCGCCACATTTTCTCGACCATCATGGTACTGTACCTTTAAGGTTGAATAAAATATTGCCTCGATTATCGTTTAAAATTTTAACGAAGAATCGTTTGCATCGCAATTTGACCACTCGTTAATATCTTTTTGAATTGTCAATTTCAATTTATTTTACTACTTCCGAGACATCTTCTACGACACATTCACGCATAAAAGTAACGAAATCTGTATTACTGTAATAAAAATCTCCAAAGCGAGAGACAAATTAATTACTTGGGGATAGTCATAAAATATATGATAAAAAAGACGCATTCTAACTCAACAATAACACTATGGATGTCTACCGTGTATTTTAGATTGGTGGATGTTTAAGTTTCATGATTTCATAATTTAATAAGCAGACCAATACAGAGTGAAATCATCATTGCTATACATTTTGCTAATAAATCTTTGTTTAATACCGCCATAAATATCATGTAATATGGTTTACAATTCCAAGCGTGGGGCTGTTGTTTATAAAATTCTCAGTACCTTCAGATATCAATTATTTATCGGTAAGTTTCAACTCACACCAGCATACTAGCAGAAGGGTAAAAGAACGAAACCAAATGTATATAGACACGTGTACAATGTATACTATATAATACCTACAACAAAGCAAACCCGAATGGAAAAGAACAGTGAGCAGAAAGTACTCCATTTTCCCACCTGCGTGTATGGGTATGGCGAATGGAGTTATAAAATATTCACGCAAAGATTTGTCAGACTTGATTGTCTTGCGTTCTGCAGGAACATAACGCTGCAGGGACGGAATTATACAACAATTTTAAGTAGACTTTGTTTTTATTTAAATTTTATACATTAATTAAATTGCGAAGGCGAAGGCGAAATCTTCGACAGTGCTCTAAGATTAATCGCCGCATCACATAACATCGTATCCGACAATGCTTGAAACGTGAAACACCGATGAATGTAAACGTTTTTCGAATTTTCCTAACGGCTCACATTTCGTTTCTTCCATTTCTCAGCTAATCACTGCCAGCGATTGACTGCCAGTATTAAATAATACACATGCAAAGGTCAATTGCAGCCAATCAATTAACAAAAAAAAAAATCATTAAATTGCTTGCACTATAAATGAGTTAACATCCAGCATTTCCAGATGTGCATTTATTTAGATCCATGACAAGTTCACAACATTTAACAAACGTAAAATACTAATGTCTCCCCGTGGAAGACATTTATTTACTTTCTTAACCTCTTTAGGGTCACGCTATAGAGCTCAGCAACACAGTGACGGTTACTTGAGTACTACTCAACTGTGTAGTAATACATT
>JAGVSQ010010707.1:0-12727 GCA_022683975.1 Rhyacophila evoluta
ATAACCGCTGGAGTACACAATAACGTAATATTACGGTTCCCGCAGGCCACGTGTTAAGTACCAATTTTATAACAAAGCTTTTCCATGTGCGAGTTTTCGGGCTTGTCGATGTTTTCTCACCAATTAAATAATATATGAGAAAAACTTTTCCTATGTGTGCCTACTACAGGACTGCTTCCTTAATAAGGCTATAAAACATAATAGAGTAACTTTTTTGTGGAATGCAATAAACAGCTAGAAAACATTGGAATCGATAGAAAGCAACCTCTTATCTTGGATCTAAATGAGCAATCAAATTTTCCAACACGTCAGGGAATTATTATGCCCCCTATTACAAAAAAAAACTTATAGGCATACATCTGTTATATACTAAGGAAATAAGTATGACCGTCTAGAGCAAGTCTTTAACAAATAGTGCACAAGATAAAACGACTGCCTTTTCTTTAAAATTACTATTGATTCAAAAAATCACTTTGTTATCGCGATGGTTTAAGATATTCTCGAATTTAATAATTAATTTTAACAAACGAAATATTGACAATCATGTCA
The DNA here is from genome assembly GCA_022683975.1 of Rhyacophila evoluta. Lineage (NCBI taxonomy): Eukaryota > Metazoa > Arthropoda > Insecta > Trichoptera > Rhyacophilidae > Rhyacophila > Rhyacophila evoluta. The sequence goes on from JAGVSQ010010707.1 coordinate 550, forward strand.
TAATCTTGATTTAGGTGTAGCAGATAAACTAGCCAACAAGAAAATTAACTAACTTATAATTTAAATGATTACTAAGCCGTTGTAAAAATATGTTCTACAAATTAAATGATTGCTTAATTAATAATACTTCACTAATTAAATCAAAGACACCGGTGCTAGTTGCAGTTTATTTTTATACTTTCTCCATTCGTGTAATATATAAATCTCCGCAGAAAGAGACATCATGTTTGGGTTGACACAGTTGAGTTGACAGATAATTGCTCAAGCCAATGGGCACAAAGCCCTGCATTTTCAGATGAAAAAAATACCAAACAATCTAGGAATTGAGCCCGTATTCTCCGGATGCGAGGCGCGCACGAAATTCTCTATGCTACCGTAAAGACAGGTAGCACAGTACGTAGACATATTTTATGCAAATTTAGACGCCAAGTATTGATGCCAAAACGTTTAGCAATTGGTTGACAGCCGTTCGTCGTAACAAACAGGCTATCAAGGTACTTTAACGTTGTAGAAATCCTCGTAGTTCTTATGTTTCGAAAGCAAACTGATAAAAAATGTCATCATTTATCAATATTAATATATTCTATATCTACGGCATGCATCCAAAGAGTTTAAGTAACCAGACCTCAAAAGATTAAGAAATGCTTAAGAGATATAAAAAATATATTTTACCTTTCAGCGATGGTGACACCGCGCTGTGGCATAGCCGCTGCCATGGGTTGCGTGGCACTCCTTCGCAGGCCCCAGGGTGAGTTCTGCAGACCCGGAGGAAGAACAGCTGGAGGAGCAGATGTCTCCTGAGTAGGAGGGAAACCCCTGTAACAAAGAAAAAACAATATTTAATACAAATTTTTTATGTAATTTTCAATTGAATACTTGTCAGATAATTCGTTTTGTAATAACATGGCGATGCTTATATTGATAAATGTGTTCTGGGGTATAAAAGAAATCTAATGTGTGCTGACATTCCTCGGAATACTTCAGCAAGGACTTTTAAGAATCCTTTCACGAACTGTCTACTCAGTCGCTTCAGGGAAGCACTAAAATTTGTGATACAGCTGTTTTCTTAAAATCAGTTTCTTAAAATTTATTGATATCGACTACGGAAAGGAAAAAGGATGTATCCTCTACCCGCACTGAAGAAATATTACAGGAAGCACAAAGTATACTTAAAATATTGAGTAAAATTCAAAATATTAAATACACAATCTTAAAGAACACGAGGACTAAAACTAATCTTTTATTTACATAGTATGGTATTAATTATGAAGCAAAACCAGTAAAATTGATGTGGTGGAAGTTTTTTTCCCCGATCGAAAATTCGACAGGCCATCCTTTTTTATAAATTTAAAAGCTAAATTTGTATACAAATTTGGCATTTGCAGCTTAAATCTCTTTGATAGATCGTGTATCAAGTTGTATATTTTCAATAAAGCTATTTTGGAAAAACTGAGGGTTACATTTTTTTCTTTCCACATACGAATTAAATAAAAACATGAATCACTCAGTGATTACTGTAATATATCACATATCAGCCGTGATATTACCGAAACTTTCAAAAGCTCAAAAGCTCAATTATCGACACAAAATTGGTTTTAAAAGTTTTATTTCCATATTTAACTCTTTTATTTTTATTAATTGATTGTATATTGACAGCCATTTTTAATATTAAACGATTTCTTTATTAATATTATCGTTTCTCATTACGAAATTTTTAGTAACATATATTTTCGTGCATAGTTTACTTGTTAGTTTAATACCCATTGCGAATTTTCACTTAGTAATTTAAGCTTAAAACGAAACTTGTTTTACCAACTCCCGAAAACTGGGAACTTGATTGGAGTATTGATTGTGTGTGAGTTTGTTTATGTTGATCTTGTAGAAAATCTATTGCAATATCGGTAGCTGATGATATTATTATTTTTTATATTCAATACAAAACAAAACACATTATACGTGATATAGACAATATATTACACAAAGATATCAGTATAATATTAGAGATATATTGCATTTTTATCTTATCAACATTTGAATGCACGAGATAATCGAGTTATAGATAATTAATTCAATAATAAAGATATCACATTTAAAAAAGTAAGTGAGTTGAACATTGAAATTCAAATAAAAAATGTAAAATAAAGTATAAAAGGGTCAATTTGTTTTGAATACGTAGATTTATCTATGTAATCTAAATTTTACATCGATTTTTCTAAATTTTATCATAAAAAGCGTGATTTTTTAAATTTTTCTTCCAAAACTCATACATTGTTTCATCATATTAATAATAATTTAATAAATATTTTTGTATAATTATATTTATGTAGACGAAACTTATTACAGGTATAGTTATCGTGACACGTGTGTCGTCTACGTAAGTATATTTTTGCCAAGTATACGCGCAGAATTTTGCTTTTTCGTTTGAATCGTACGTTGTAAGCCGAAAAGAAGGACGAAACGAACGTGAAAATTAATAGACAATTATTTATTATAGTAATTAGTCTTTAAAGTTGCAGAACATTATAGTACTATTAACATTATTAACCCTTCAAATACTAATCTAGGGTATATGGATGTCCGTCATACCGGAGGGAAATGGTAACAACAATCTTTTGCGTCTACCTGTTTATTAATATCTTCGATATTAAATTATAAGGAAGTAAATACGTTTGAAAATAATACAATGTTTTTTTTATCAAACATAATTGGACACACTAATAGATCTCGTTAGGATTTTGAATATATCGCTCTTGTTATTTTGATAATATATATTGTCGTCAACGCGAAAATACTTCCTCTGTGTCAAAAGCGTATTTATTCAGGAGAAGCTAAGACCTTTCAGAGTTACGGATTGTTTTTTTTTTATTTTTAAACGTCAAAAATACGCTATGTATAATAGTTTTGGATGAAATTTACAGATAAGTAGATCTAAAATGCATGGGATGAATTTCAAAATGACAATTTGTATATGACCACATATGATATACAAAGAAATATTTTAAATTAAATAGCAGTTTATTCTCAACACATGGAGTTTTTCAAACGGTAGGACAGTAGAAATTCTATGTAAGGCCATAATTAACTCATTTTAGTGAATGGGTTATTATCGTCGGCAAAAGACGTTAAAGTAAAAAAATGAGTTTTGGGATAATCGAGTTTAAAGTATGATTCCCTGTGTTAAATACATTTTACGACAATTGATTAATGTAACATAGTTGTATACATTACAACCACTTCCCTGACACGCCCGAAATAACTCGGGTATTGAAAGTGTTCAAAAACGGATGCGCCCGAAATTACTTTTTCGTTATTTTTTGGTTTTTGACACATAAAATACACAATAAAATAAATGTTATCTTTAATATTTCTTATTTAATGAAATTAATAAATTAAAATAATGTGATTTTGTTTTGGAAGATTTTTTTGAAACAATGCATCCGGCAAGTGGTTAAGAAATTGTTGTAAATGTATTTAACAGGGAGACTATTTCAAAACTCACTTTTTCACTTTAACGTCTTTTGCCAGTGATACGACGATATATAGGAAGTATTTCCCGTTAGCGTTGATACATATGGGAATAAATGACATAATTGTAATAAATTCATACCGTATAAAGAAGTTATTGATTGACACACTTAAAATAACACATTATTTAAATAACAACATCACTTTGCTATACTATCATTCTAGATTAGTACACAAAATTATAACTTCACGGAAAATAGCTACAAGTAAAACATATAGCATGTTTTACGATAAGTATTCTGTAACAGTTATTAATACATTTTTTATTATTATTGATCAACAAATAGCCGGTAACTTTGCTAGCCGGCAATGAAAGTGAATGCGCCAGATTCGCCTGAGAACAGGGTCACTAACTTAACAAAATGTAAATGGTTAGAAAAAGTTACGTGTCTACAGAGAGTGCAAGAAATATGTGTTGATGATATCAAACGCCGCTAAGTCCACTGAATGACATAATGAGAAAAATGTAATTTTATTTTACCTAGTAAAAAAATGCAAGATTTAAGATAGAATATTAACGATATACAAAAAACTTAAGCTATTCATTTAATTTTTGTCTTCTGGGTCAGCGTAGTTGTTAGCGTCTAGCAAACCCGGGGAATTCGGGTTCGATTCCCCATCCACAGATTTAAAAAATCTAAAAATGCTAGACTGGATGCCCATTAGTAATTGTCTAACAAACAATTCTCGTAAAAAATAATCTCTCAAGACGTCTTCACACTGCGAATATCCATACACTCCTCTTTCGAAGTGGATATTTTCACACTGCGTAGATCCATATGCTCCAATTTGGAAACGAATATGATATATATCATTTAACGGAGTATCTAAAAAAATATTTTAAATTTGGAGTTAAGTGAACTTGATAAAATATTGCTAGACTTATATCAGTTTGAAAAATGTTGTGTTTTATACGTGATTTAAATATGTGAAGAGTGGTCTTTTGTGATTTTAAAGTACATCATCATATGCAGAGTTGCATACTCTACTAAATTCACATAATTTTCTTTTTTTTTTTAAATGTGTGGACTTAACGACTGAATAGATTTAATATATTTTCGTCATTGTTAAATGTAAAGTCATTTTACCACACTTAAGACGTGTTTAACCCATTAAGAGCTAAGCAATGGTACATTGTCATTGGCTATATCAACGAGAAAGCTAACATTCAACATTTTGCGTCTTTGCTTATAGCTGTTTATAAATATTATATTCAATAATACACCGTTTTTATATACAAAAAATTGTGTACAAGGTTCTTAGTGCTCGCTGTGATTTTAAGATTTAAAACAGCCAAAAAGTATGCCTATCTATCGTCGCTGTTAAGGAAATAGGCACTAGCTAACAATTTTTCCAAGAACATTTTTTTTTTGCTGAAATGAACTAATATATCGAATATGCATATTTTAAAATGATAATTTACTGCAATTTATGGCTAATAATAAGAGAAAACAGACTTATTGAATTACTTGATTTCAATATAAAAAATAAGCTTAAAACCCGAATATATCCGCATGACTATTTGCTCAACAACGACGATATATTCCTTCGAGATAATCGATCAAATAGTAGATGTAAAATTTGATTGGGGTTACATTTTTTATACCACACTGTAGATAGATTATTATCTAATTTTTTTACGTTGGTACCGCTTACTAAGATGTAAGATAACAGCAATAGCAGGCCACTGTTTAAATAAAAATTTAGACACAATACAAATGACAAATATTTACGAATTAAATTACTTTCTATTATATTATATGTAGGATTTTCCAGTGATTAATTACATTTAAAATTGTTTACGACACATGTGTTGTTTTCTTGCAAAGTATATATAATCTAATAACATTGAATTATAGCCTTACAGATAAATATGTTTTGTCGATAGATATTTCAGCTGTAGTACAAAATTATTAAGACTAGTTATATTAATTTAGTTTTAAGCTTAATTAATTAGTTTGGGAAGTTCTTGCCACCACCAATTTTCGATTAATACTATGTAATATAAAAATATTTATAGTGCATGTAAACATTAAATAATAAAGTAAGTATTTATAAAACTAATGCGATAATTTGAAATGCTAAGGAATAAACATACGCCTTTATAAATAAATGCTTTATGAATAATGAATTATGACAATTTTCTTAACAAGAAATGTGTTTGTTCCAAATCTAAATTCACGATACTAACATTAATAAATGCCATTAAAATATTTAGTTATAATTTATTCTTCAAAAATAAACTGTTTAGTGTAAACACCGGCATGCAATAAAAGGTTTGATGAAAAGACTTACCTACTAGAAATAACTTTGTTAAATCTATCCGCTTCTAGAATACGCGAATAGTAATTCAATATATAAACGTTCTCACAATACTCGTTTCAAAAATGAACTTTCACTAAAAATTGAAGCTTTCAAAAGCTCACGAAGGGTGGAACGACACCGGCCGAGAGCCGTCTGCCGACTGGGCGTCGAGACGCTGTTGTATACAGGGCGTCGCTTGGTACTTTGCAATATTATGAGCTTGCATTCATGCAGGGAAAAGTATGTACTGAAAAGGATGCGCGCGCTGAATGGCAACGCTTTTAAAACAACTTCTAAAAGCCTACCTAGTCCTGTTTCCATGTATCCATTTCAAATATAAGCAATCACATCGTCCACAAATACGTTCAATGTCAAAATACCTTTATCTTTATTTTGTTGAAAATCTGATATTTTTACTAATCATTCTCAAACTGTTAATAACACATACAATTATTTTTATAGTATTTCAATAGAAACGTTAAATATAGATATAAACATCACCATGATAACCTCTCCAGAAGGCCGCTAAATACTATCTATAAAATGTATTCGGCGGAGTTACGGGATGCAGGTATGACCTGAGAGTACGCAAGAATACTGGCGAGAGACATGGATTCTTGGAGGCGGCACGTGGTGTCCATATGCTCCACTTAATGAGCGAATACGGAAGAAGAATTAATGCATTATAAATTACAACGAAATATTGATGAGTAAAAAAAAATATACCCACGTGCCTTCCAAATAAGATTCCAATAAATACGGAGGAATAATTATCTTCATTTCAGTATAAAGGTTCTTTAAGACAACGCCCAATAATCAGAACAACAATGAAATCAAACAGGTATTTCATATCTTGTATTGAAAACAGATAGAAATAATAAAATATATGTGTAATTAAGAACACGATTTCTATTTCCTATATAATCAATAAACATTAACCGACCAATGAAGTCAATTGTGACTAGTAAATATAGTTTTCAAGTGGGCTTAATCGATGCTAAATGTTTCGTTTTATACGATAAAACAATTCTACTAAGCCAAATGCCACGGTGCTAGACCTCAAATGTCCAGTTGAAAATATTAAAATTCAAATTAAGCACAATTTTCTAGCTACATTATTTTAATTTGCTGTAAATATCATTGTATTTATATTGTATATTAAATGTCAAATGTGTAATATAAAATAAGTGCAAGAAATAAAAAAAAGGTCGAAAACAGACAGACTGACATTCCATTGCAGATATCACTCAAACGCTGAGCACTGCAATCAAATACATAATGCTTAATCTATATCCACAATGCAAAGACGTCTTTAAGGATTATTTTTCACGAGATTGAGATTATCAAATCTATTTTAAGCTAATTTTGTCTGTAAGATATTATTTCAATTAAACCATTATTTTTAAGTAAATTAAATGACGAGGAATTAGAACATGGACTATTCATACATCTATCAATACACTAGTAACTATGTAACATTAGATTTGACTAGATGACGTGCGGCGGATGCACCGAAGATTCTCAACATTGTTTGCTTATTTATAAAATCAATCTGAACCCATCATCTTGCAAGGTCACGAAATATACAAAACTAGTAAAATAGACTCGATAACGACAATATTATTTGAGGGCACCTTGTTGTAATACATATAGTGTTATCTATGTTAATTTAAATTAGAAATATTCAGCCCTCTAGTTTCATTTTAATTACTCGAGTTAGCCAATAGCCAAATGCAGTTAACTCCCTTGAACCAGTGAAAGCGTCGGCTAAAATCACAACGAGCTTTTTGATACCGGATATACTTGCAGTGAGTGTCAATATTTGCACCGGAAGGCTGGTATCGATCCTCCTATGATGGGGTGATTACATGTGATTTAAAACGATTAAGTATCGAACTCAACTATGTTATTTTTCATCATATCTAATGTATGAGGCGAATAGATTATACAAATCTATATCGATCTAGCGATAGAGTATTAAAAGGGTAAATCTTATCAAAGGCAGACTTGAAGATAATTTGGAATAATTATTATGTTCTATGAAAATGCGTGACACCGCAATGTAATACGACCAGCAACAGTGAAATTGGTTTAGATTAGATTTTCACCCGACATTGGGTTAATACAGGGTGATATAAATGGATCTATAGAATGCAGGTATGACCTGGAAGGATGCAAGAGTACTGGATTCTTGGAGACAGCATGTGGTGTATTGAAGTCCAGCTAGCCAAGAGCAAAGTAATAGACTGAATGTTTGGAAGAAAAGCAGAAGAAGACCACTTCAGTAGCCAATTTATTACATGCTACGGTTATTTTACCGCTAAGCTATCTCGGTTTGGTTTAAACAACCAACATGTCCTTGTGGCTTTCCAGAACAGGATGCTAATCACATTCTGTGGGAATGTCCAAGAATGTGTACGGAGCAGGAAGAGTTACTAAAGTCGGTCCAACCGGCTGTTGGACCCATCGGGTCATCCGGCTTAGTTGCTACAAGGAGGAATCATTGTTTAAAAAAAAATGGTGAGCATAACGATCTCTTCACATAAATTGCTTGACCAAATACTTCTCCTTTTTTTTCTCTCATTATATTTCAGCACATTTCGTTGCTTGGCAAAAGGAAGTCTAATTACAACGGAACAAACTTAGGAAGCTACAACAGCTCTCATGATCTGATGTTCCTTACAGTACCCATACAACTACACTCCACCTATAATTCAGAGACTCTCAATACTAGCCTAACGATTAGGACGCGAGCACGAGATTTAACATGAGTCTATCGATCATACCAACAGTACACAACTATCGGCGCGGGCATACTAATGAGTGGCCTGCCTCAATCCTAACCATCTTCTTAAATTGACAGTCGCCGGACTGCAGGCGGACTGTAAGTGTATGGGCACCATTTACAGTGGTGCACAGTTATGAATTCATCTGCATTAATTGAAGCTTACACAACTCCGTCTTGGTTGGAAATGCATATTTGATGAGAGCGTGTCTGCAAATGGAATTATCGTTAAGTCAAACGAATTATATCAAGTGGCAATCATAATTTAGAAACTGTTGCAACAAGCTTTGGATGCAAAGGGTTACCCCTTTCCTAAGTATTCAAGAACTCGCGGTTTGAACGTTAAAATAAACTTTTCCAAGTGTTTATCTGATAAATAAACAAGTTTCTACCCTAATTTATTTACTTTAATTTTAAATTAACGTGAAGGTTAATACTAAACGAAATTATTAAATCTAAGAATGTGTCGTAATACAATATTAAAATATATATTAGAAGTTAAATTATTTTGATTAAATATCTTTTATGTCATCAAAAAAAATTTAGCTAGATAGAAACTTTTTTTTTTCTTTTTCAAGTTAGTTTTTTTAATGTTGTATCTAAACCAAATAACCACCATGTACAGCTACCTAAATTTTCCGCCACTTTGTATTCTCCCAGGTTATGCCAACATCCCTTAATTTGGGTGAATACATCCTGTTCCCAACCCTGCTGGAAGGTTTACAAGAGCATCGGAATTTCACAATCGGAAGAAGCGGCAAGTAAGATTATAAAATTTTTGGAAGCATCCGCAGCATGGGTCCCAGAAAGTTAAAAATTGATCAAACGCATAAATTTTATTTATTATACTAAATTCACTCCAAAAGTGGAGCATATGGATCTACACAATATGAAGATCTTTATTCCGAATGATATGAATCTCAATGACATTACGATTATTTTTTACGATAATTACATGTCAGACAATTGCTCAACCCGATAAGCATCAAGCTCTGCATTTTAGAATTTAAATCCGGCAGATGTGGGAATCGAACCCGCATTCCCCAATATTGATTTATAACTATCTTATGTCTCCCCGGTAGCGTAATTAGTAATACGGAGAATGCGGGTTTGATTCCTCATTTGTCGAATCTATACAATCCAAAAATGCAGGACTAGATGCCCATTGTGTTGAGCAATTGTCTAACAAACAATTCTTGTGAAAATAAATATGTCAAGACGTCTCCACGTTGCGAAGATTTATACACTCCACTTTCGGAGTGGATATCTTCACACTATGTAGATCAATATACTCCACTTCCGGAGCGGAGATGGTATAAAAAAATAAATATATTTAATACAATTCACTTATTATAACGGCAACAAGACGATAATTACTCATGGTTAAAAACCATACTATACAAGGCAGTGTTTGTACTTTTATAAAACCGCATAATCGCCAATTCAGGAATTCAATTAAGCTTATGAAAGGGTCTCTATCCTTACTGCGAACGCCCAACCACGTGCTCTTTGGTCTACGTCGGGTCTACGAGCTGTATACATATTACCTCGCAGACATATCGATCGCACACTGCTATATACACGCGTAAGTACAAACGGAATTGCACAGGAATAGAGTGTACTACAATATGAAATGGCGTGCTACGCGGCGTAGAGGGGATGAGAGCTTTTTTTGGTTAAAAATTAAAAATTAGGGTGATGTGTTTGTTTCCAGTGGCGCCGCAGTTTTATTCGTGATTTATTGCATGGAATATATCATAAATACGATGGCTCGCCTTTTTATTATGCCAGAGTATCATATATGTGAATTGGATTCTTTTTATTATAACTACAACCAAATAAACTACTGTATCATAAATTCTGTAAAAAAAAAGATCACCACCGTTTTTCATGAATATAATTCTTTCCCTAAAAATCACTTTTCGTCAACATTAAAGCTAGTCGAATATACTTTAACTCTTTTATTAGTGAGCTAATTTTTTACACATTTACGTTTTGAACATTAAAATCGTTCACTGCCACCAATTCAACTAATATCATAAAATCAATCGAATTGGATATATTTATTTGGAAACAATGTTCTTCTATTTTCACCCAATGAACAATTGTTAGGAATGTGTTTGAGAAGTATGGACGTACATGTACGTCCGTCGGCTTTGTCGCCTTGTATTCAAAGCCATTATTTTATTTATTTAGTAAAATGTTATTATTTCTTTTAATATAAATACTAGATAAGTTTATAAATGATATCTGGAAGTTATTACAGTCATATCGTTCATTCTTAAATTAGAAAAAAATACGTCAAAATTTCGAATAAAAATAGAGTTGACTACATCATTGAAAAGTTCCCTTATGCTCTTTCGGTAATTATTATGTTTTGTAAAGAAGCGAAAGATTATTTATACTGCTGTTCACAGAAATAATTAAAATGTTACATGAATTAGTCGTATGCGTTAATTCTGATGTCAAGTGCACATTTCATTTCGAAAACGGGAGCGGCCACGTGTGGTAATGTTATACACATTCTAACTAATTTGGAATAACTGTGCAGTTTATCATTTTCATTGTTTGGAAATAGAATAGCATTGTTTAAAAACTGGCGTATCCAATTTAAAGGATTAATAGCAGCGAGTGATTATAGTGTTTAAAACTTGTATGCATAAAAAATTAACTCACTAATTAAAGGGTTAATGATAGCATCTCCAAAAAGAATTTCAAAGTGATCTAAGACGCACAAAGGGAAAACCCTTTGAACTGAATGGCTGTCCAATTTCAAGGCCGAGTAACTAGTAAAATTTTGAAATTTATTTTATTCGCAATTTTATTATTACTAAGTAACGCATGAAATTACCTTCAACATTTAAAGTTAAAACACTTATTAGGTTTTGAAATTGGACACTCGAGAAATTAGTGTTAAGTTGCGGGAAGATTGTGTTCGATTTAAAACGAGAATGGCAGCGTATCTTAAATATATGTGATTATTTGATTATTTTGTTCTATCAATTCGGATGATAATTACAATATATAATATTTTCAATTAAAAATAGATATGAATTTTGATACGCCTCTGAATTCTGTTGTAATTTAGAAAGCTACATTTCGGCGTAGACGCGTTGCTACGGGCTACGTGGAAATTGTTGAGAAAGGACTATGTTGTGTATGCATGTGCCTACGACCCTCTACGAATGAGTAATTTTTGTTAACATTTATGGTCAAGGCTAACTGAATTACGAGCTGTTTTACTCCCGCATACTGCCGATGAAAATTGAAGTTGTTGATGTGAATAAATTAGAATAATATAATGGAAATTTTATATGAAGATGTATACCATACCGTAAATAAATGCACGTTGGGTATATTATACAAATTTCGTATTTTTTACAGATTAATTACAACACATGAAAAAATAATAATGGAATAACTGACCGATTTATTTATCACTTCGGTGGCCAAGTAATAATATATATTCTAAATTATTTTAAACCGGTAAACTTCCATATGTGAGATGGCTGTTAGCGACCCGGGTTTCGTCTTTCGGCATCTTCAGGCTGCATTATATGTGGG
>JAGVSQ010010708.1:0-12726 GCA_022683975.1 Rhyacophila evoluta
CATTGATAGATCTATCTAGTATGCATATTAAAAGAAATTTTAACATTTTATTTAAAAATAAAAGTATTGCTTCAAAATTAATGCGACAAGGCGCACGGACGCACATATGCGGACATACCCCTCAAAGGGTTAAGAATCAGACCACTTAGAATAATATATGGAGCAATACTCATGAGCATTGCTGGCTATGCGGCCAGTATATGGTTCCAAAGATGCGGGCTTGTACATATTCAAAAGCCTCTTCTCAGTGGGCAACGGTCAGCATTACCACCCCTTACTAAATCATATAGAATATTTAATACTATATAATAGTTTAATCGTTTGAAAAGTGAAAATTACTCTCTTTTGTATCGTACATTTTTTTTGTGCACTGGAAAATACCATTCAAGATAAAGTAAAGATAAAGCTCCGTGTCGAGCTAGGAAAAATTTCGTCTCTTTTGTTGAGACGTTAAACTATCTACCTGTTGGCAACTTCTCGTCTGTAATTATTAGAATGTCTGGCTATCTGGAAAAAATGTGCTTTGTACAGCTGAAATATAGTTAAGCCACTGACGTTTACTAAATTGATGTTTTAATAAAAATACATACGATATATGTTTTAAAATTTTGACACAAATACAATTAAGCTATGAATAAAGATAAAATTGAGAAGTAATAATTATAAAATAAATTTAATATGGTTAAAACCAAACTGTCAAAACATGTCTCCAAATTGCAGAGCTCAGTAGATTCTTTTCATTGAGATATATTAAGGTTTATTCAGTCCCGCCATAGTTTTGCTGATAAAATATATATTTTAAATGGCAGGATATTATTTGGAAGTAGCAGTTATATAGTTGTTGAAAAAAAAAGGTTTTCTCAGTAGATTTGACAGCTTGGTTAGGTTAAGTTAGTAGATGATTAAGTTTGAGTTACAGGATAATAAAGATTTGTGTTTGAACAGAAAATCTAGATGTATATAAAGTAGTTATATAACGATAATAAACGCGTTGATTCCTGACTGACTGACTAAGTAATAACTTTTTGAAACTAAAGTGAGATAGTAAATACGCAATTCATCGGATATGGGATAATTATTAATATTTCCAATGTATGATTGGTTTCAACCTCGTACAGGTTATGTTAGATTTTAATAAGTAAGTACCAAACGCGTCCCAGAATTTACTAGTATAATTAAACCCGAATTGCAGTATTTTCTGGAATTGTTCATTATTAATACAATCACCTAGACAAACATTGTCCTTGTATCGATCGTCTATTTACACGAACAAGTATACTGAATGACCAAGTTATCTAATGTGTGTTTAGTAATATATACATTGCAGAGCTCTAATACTTTATTCCGAGGACAGTCAGAGATTATTCGATAATATTATTGAGGAAAATGTAAACGAATATTGTTGTTTTTGAAGAAATAACATTAAATGATAAACAACGTTGAGTTGGATCATACACACGATGAGATCATAATGTAAATAATTATACGTAATAAGGAGGTAATGTTTACAAAATAAAATATGTCAATGTAGATCATTGATTTATAATTTGATTTCGATTAAACGTGATACCAAAATTTATATAATTTAATGAATACTTGAAGGTCAAACTGTAATTCCTGTAAATTATAAGGAAGGAAATTATATAATTTTGCGCCAAAACCGGAGTAAACATTTGTTTGCTGTCATTAATTAATAAGCTTTGAGGTTAAATTATGGGAAGTTAGCCAATCGAACAACGCTTAGAAATTTTAAATTAATTCTTTAAAACGGGTGAAAAATGGAACGAAATGTCGGCAAATTTTAAATGTCACTATATTTTCAAAACACGCTTTAATTGTTGAAGGCTACACGATTACAATGATAAATATAGCTTAAAATATGAACTATGGGTATTGATAACTTTTTTAAACCGTACTGTCGACCTATCTATATTAATTTCGTCAAGGGCATTGCATTTAAAGTTTAAACTTTTTGGAAATGTATGATCGTTGCGAAACGAGCTAAGACCTACGTCGCATCTACGAACAAGAATGCATGTAAATAGTGACTTACAGAATGATTTTGAAAGGGAAACACGTTTAATCATCTGCAGAAACCCTCGAATAAAACGTTTTTGCTCTAACACGAACAAATGTCAAATACAAATTCGGACGATAATCATGAGAATGACACCGTTAAAGATATTGAATAACATTTTTAAAAATACAAGAAAGTTCAAGTCTAGTAAAAAATTAAAATCATTGTTCTTGAATTCAGATTTATCTGATAGAGACTTGAAAGCGAACTGCAAAATTACAAAGGCGTCTCCATACAAGAAATCGACAACTAGTAAAAACAAGCAAACAAACCAAAATTAATATTTTTAACAGAATTTTTAATGAGGGCAAAACATGATTAAAACTATTCCAAGAGATTGAAAGATGGTATCATTGAAGCGAAAAAACATTTACGTTTATCTTTACTAAGCAGTGATGAGAAAGAAAATTGTTATTAAATTAAGGTTATTAAAACAAAAATATTTGTTTTAAGTTTCTTTTCACTTTTCATGCCGTGTTCAATTGTATCACTGGGTGAATATTTTAAATAAAAATAATGTTGCTTGTATGTACTAAAACAACGTTTTTTATAAGTTTTATAAACCGAACATCCTTTTTAAACTTGCTTCGAATTTTAAATAACATGGTTTCAAATAAAAATATATGTTTTAAGAACCTGTCAACCGTATTAAAGGATTATGTTTATATAATTGAGATCTATAATAAATGCTGGACTAACTCTAAAAAAAACCAAAATATAAATAATATTTTTTATACCATGTTCGCTCCAAAATATTGAAGCATACAAATCTACACAGTGGAAAGATGAAGTAGAGTATATGGATCTCCACAGTGTAAAGACGTATTGACAGATTATTTCTCACGAGAATTATTTGTCAGACAATTGCTAAAACCAATCAGCATACAGTCCTTCATTTTAGATTTTTTTAAGTCCGATAGATGGGGAATCAAACCCGCATTCCCCGGATCACTAGGCGCCCACGCTACCAACTACGCTACCGGGAGACAATAATAGACGAATATTAAAATTAATTAGTATCTAGTAAAAGTAAAAATAGTTTTTATTTAAAATACTCATTGCAACTACATGTATGCAATAATTAGTGACTTTAATATTGTCAAACTAAAGTATTGGTGCATTCGAATATCTTTTGTAACAATTTGTATATTTTAGACAAATTGTATGAGAAACTTTACTGTATTAGTGTTGCGATCGATCGTTGTGTAATTATTCTTGATAATTGCCAATTGCGGGGTACCCCATAAATGCATGCGGTTCCTGTTTTAGGCACTCGGTCAAATGAGGGTCACAATGTCCCCCGAAAAATCAAATTACATTAATTATTCCTCAAATTAAATCTCTGAATAGAGTTCTAAATTTAAATTTAAAGAGGCATCCGTATGAGGCACATCGGATTTTAAATATTTTAAAAGTTCATTTACAAAGTAAACCTTTGTCTCCCTGGTGGCGTAAAGGTTAGCGTGCGCGCCCAGTAATCCGGAAAATGCGGTGGATTCTCAGATCTGCCGGATTTAAAAACAACCGAAAGTGCAGGACTGGATGCCCATTGGGTTGAGTTGGTCTGACAAGCAATTATCATAGAAAATAATCTGTCAAGACATGTCTCCACGTTGCGCAGATACTCCACTTTCAAATCAAACATCTTCACACTGTGTATATTCATATACTCCACTTTCGGATCAAAAATAGTTTTAATTCAATGAATCTTTCACATGCGTTGTTTTACGAGATGATTTTCAAAATTAAAAGGGTTTTTTTCTAAATTTAAAACCTACTTTCATGTTTTCACAACACATTTTTCTATATATACATAAAAAATACCGGTGATATTATGACTTTGAAACTTCGCGACCTTGAAAAATCGTCTACACATTGTTGTCTCCCTCTAAATGCTTTGTTCAAACTTCTCTTCTCGTGTTTATTTTATAATGGTACTTGCAGTTACACGACCACACCCGAATAAACATGGACCAATGGACAAATTTAAGTATATTCGCCCACAATTATCTGCTTATTTTTGTTATTCGTACTTGCTGTCACATCTAATTTGCTCTGTGTACATATAATAATATCAGTAATTACTACCATATAAAATAAATTCAATATACTGTCAACATATATTTACTAAATTATTGTATGCATATAGTAAATTTAAAAGTAATTGTAAACGTATGGAAGTATACCCAGTCACTGGATTTGATTAGCTGATCCCCGTTTCAGAATAATTTGCGTTCGCACTCGCCCACCGAAATACATTGGAAGATATTTCAACATAATTTGCCTCATACATTTTAAGAGAAATTTATGATAATATATTTAAAAATTACTCATACATTTACCATTTAAAATTGTATCCAACCACGGGACTTTATCCCCCAATCTCCCGAGTGAGAGTGATCAACTGAACCATGATATAATTGTGATATTTAAATATACAATCGGTGGTCTAGTGCCCCTATGTATTAAGTGCGAATTTAGATAATTTGGGATGAACACTCTTGTAATATAATACATATAAAAATAAAAAATAGTTATATGACGTTTTTATGAATTATTGTTATTCCGAGATAGAGTTTAATAAATATATTTAGCTTAAAACAAGATGTCATTCTTACGTGAATTTTTTTTCTTAATTTGCTCATTTATGCTTGCATTAGACATATTTACTAGGCAATCGATATTATTTTTATGAATATTAATGGTGTTGAATTTTTAAAAGATTTTGTTTAATTTGTTTTGTATTCTGTGAACGACATATGTAGCGTCGTTCTTTTTATCAAATAACAGCTTTATTTTTTATTTATGAGATTATAGTGAGAATTGTGAGAAAAATCACTTACCTTTCAATTCGACCAGCCTAAAAAGGGCGGCAAACAGACACGCCGCCAGAAGGAAAAACTTCATAATTATTTTCACTAGTGACAACACTAATTGTTTTTAAAATATGGGAATTTACACGTTTCCCTATGCCTCGTGGCTTCCGCTATTCTTCGAAAGTCAACAATACAAAATGATGGACGATGCTCAACGTACAACCGAACGATAATGACTGATAAGATATATTACGTCTCCCGGATTTTTATATAGACTTGATTGGAGACACAGTGGCGGCGAAAAGCTAATTTAAAAAGACGACGCCTAATTTTAATATCCTGATCACCCGACTTCACCTAGAATAAATGTACACATACTTTATTCATCATATTACAGATTCATTCCAATATATGTCTTTATACAATATGTTATTCTCCTGTTAATTGTCTATAATATTTTTTCAAATTAATGTAATATAGTTCACCTAGAAATGGCTTCAAAATGACAAGTAAAAATTGTACGTTGCTACTATTCACCGTTTGATAACTCGTTATGAATGTGTCCAAAAGATCCAACTTATTTTGGACCTCTTTTGAATTCGTATAAAAAAATCATTTGAGAATATCCTATTTATATAGACGTAAAAATCTAGCTAGTAAAAAATCTGGGTAATACAAACTAGGTAATACTAACTGGGTAATTACTAACTAACTCCCTGGTAGCGTATTTGGTACCGTGCGCACCTAGCAATCCGAGGAATTCGGGTTCAAATCCCCATCTGTCGGATTTTTACAATCCGAGAATGCAGGGCTGGTTGCCCATTGGGTTGAGTAATTGTCTGACTAGCAATTCTCGTTAAAAAATAATCTGTCAAGTTGGTCTTCACATTGCGAAGATCCACATACTCCTCCTTCCGAGTGGCTATCTTCACACTGTGTATATCCATATGGTCCACGTTGAGAACAAACATGGGATATAAAAAATTAAATATAAAATACTTACTGATTAATCTTACGTAATTTTACAGTAAAAGCAGCATATTGAAGAACTTGTATGCATCTAATTCTATATTTCGTTAAATATCTAGAAACTTGCAGACTATCAATTGTGTCTTTTCTTCATATAATATATAATTATGTACGTTAAAAATTAATATACACAATGTTTTAAATGAACACCAAATACCATCATAAATAAAACTCTTAATCAGCGTACACTTTCCATAAATTAAGGTGTCAATATTTTTTACACAAACCCCATAATAACTAAAAGTAAATTATGTTTGGAGGCACGATACGAGATTGGATGTACAATGTATTGAGCTAACTTAACCAAACCTGGCATACAACCAATCTTAGGGGAAAATGACATTGAAAAACTTCAGTTTCAATATTTGGAAAGGATGTGATTTGTTTTAATAACTATTTACATGCAACGTTCCCTCTAATTTTTTCGTTGTGTGTGCGCGCCATCAACTTATGTGTGCAAGAAAAAAAGAGGAGAGTGTGCAAATATGCATAGATAAAATTAAGTAGTCAACATAATGTACCACGAAATCATAAATTACATTTTCCCAATATGAAGGTTACGTATAAACCCTATCATAAAATATCAAATTATTACACAAAACGAAAATATGGTTACAAGTTCCTTACTTTGAAATGTGTGCGCGGGATAAAGACATGTATGTGTGCGGGAAATTTTTAACAGATGTGCAGCCGCACGTGTACACACTTTCTATATAAAAATTATATAAGAGCGACTTGAAATCGAAATAGGTTTGAGGCAATGTATTGTAATTTACGACCCAGGTTTTGTTTCATTCATATTTTAAAAATACGAAATTCCTATTCTACAACTCATAAAGTTCACTATATACAGGAACCAAGTGTATTATGTTAAATACATTTAAATGCTAGATCAATCTCGTATCGATTGTTTAATCGCCATGTTGGCCGAGTGGAAAATTTCTTGTAAATGGCACAGAACTGAAGGTTCGAAAGCAGTGAAAATCTACGTGTTAATATTTGACATAGACGACATATGTTTTAAGTAAATTGAGAGATTAGTTGGCAATGGATTCTCGTGAAACAAATCTGCCACCTTTTAGAAATATGAACAGTGAAAACAGAAATACTAAAAAAAAAATGGTTATTTTTTTTACTTAACCTTTGGAATACCATGATTTTGAAAAGACTAAAGAGTAATGTCACCATTTATAATTACTTATAATAAAAAAAATGTTGTAAAACTTTTATTTAAAATATATGATGGATTACCGTTCTTATTCACTGTGGGTAACAGTTTTACTGACAAAATGCTTCGTGTAAAGACGCGAAATGATCACCGTCAGCCAGTGCCGACGATATGGTTGGTGGCGCTTTGCTCGATTTCAGCGCTCCTTTTAAGTATATTAATTTTAAAAAATCTTAAAACACCGAAATTAGTTTACTACTTAAAAACATATCGTACAGTAATGCTAATTACAATAATAACATCTGCGCAAATTTATACTACATGTATTGTTACCAAGCGTATTAAAAGTGACTCTACCTTTTTTTTTTAATGTCAGATTGAAAAAATATTTTATTTATTTTAAGATCCTCGATGGCGCCCCAGTTGCTGCCCATGTTGCCAGTACCTTGAGCCGGCTCTGGTTGTAAGTAAGTCTCTCTATTCTCTGAAATTAGCGAGATCAAATCATCTAAAATATTTACATTTGTAATAACTATTCATAATGTTCATAAATTTAAAAATAAAAATGGAATACGAGCTGTCTTTTGTTTTACAAAAACATAACATGACATACGTCAATACACGAGAGATTATTATTTGCTATACTGGTCAATGATCACACAATAAATTCACGACTTCGTAATATACATGGATAAATACACTTTTTGTCAGCGAGTACGTTCTGAGAAAAAATTTCTACAGATCACTTCTTCGAACCATGGAAATGCCTACAAAGTGGACAAACACTCGTTTTGATTTTTTTATTATTGTCTCATTATATAAGTCTCATAATTATAAATAACAATTTTACAATATCTGGAATCAACACTAGAAACATAAATATTTGAAATGAAACGTAAACACAAACAAAGCACCACTCATTTTATTTACAAACCCATAAGAATTGCCATCTGCCATTATGAGAAATGTCATTTTCAAATTCAGGAATTTTGTCTGCAATCTATGAAACTTTCTTGTACCTACAAATGAATATATTCGTTTTATTTAAAACAAATGGATATTGTAAAAAGAATTTCCAACGACGATGTAGGGCCAGGGCTGCGCCATCCCAATGTCGATATTGTGCACCGCACAAGGGTGCCTGAATGTGATGGACGCCTTTTTATAAGAAAAATTAAATAAATTCGTCATTATTTTCTAGTTGCAATAATATTTGTTAAAATTAAAACAAGTATACTATAAAAATATAAAATATATTTTGTGGTTGGTTGAATACTTGTTTTCTTTTCATATATATAATACAATAGTTACAGTCAGAGCGATGTCGCTTTAGTGTCCAAATTGTGTACCCTAAAAGGGCGCCTGTATTCAATGGGGTCTTTTTACACCTATAATAATATTTGTATAATGAAAAATAGTATTAAATACTAAAATAAAAAATACTTTGAAAGGGGATAGAACGTTAAAAATGTTTGTAAATTATAAATCAGTTAGAATATCTATGCACAAGGGCGCCTCCAACCCACGGCGTGGCACTGATTAAAGTATTTTTTTTCAGATGTACACTGATTGAAACTTTCTGTATGTCTCCATTCAAAATTCAAATCAAGCACTATAAAAAAGTGTTAATTTCGCTGTAAATCCAGACTAGATATATAAAAAAAACTGCAAGTGTATATTCATAATTAGGTGCAGCCCTTGGGGCAATTTGGGATGACCAGGCTTGTTTTAAGTGAATATTTTTTTATATACAACCACTTGGCTATTTAACATTAGGTTGGATGAATATTTTTTTCGATAACTAAGAAGTGTTAAATATACCGTTGTCGTTTTAATAATTTCGCTTTTAATATCTCTTACACGGTGATGGATAGTGAGTCACCAGTAAGTATTTAGTCAGCTTAAAGTGAAAATTTGGTTGGTCCGTTTTTGGAAATTTTACTGGAGAGTGAACAAGAACAAGAAAAGTATGAACACGCTGTATATAGTTGTTTTGGATGTAACGCTCGATGTATAGTATAAATATTTTTAACATTTTTACTGGATTGATTGTTATAGCTAATTGCAATAATTTTACTAGTAGATTTTGCATAAATTGAATTTAAAACATTTTAAATAGAAATTAGCAATACCGTAGTTTTTGGTACAGTAAGGTGAAAGTTAAAAATTACAGATTTTTGTCGACGTAGCTGTGATTTGTAAAAGATTTTGATCGCGCAGAGATTGAGTGTTCTCATTTGTTTTTTTTTCAATTATATTCGGCAAATACTCTTGCCGGAAACTACAGCCAATTGAGAGTTGACTGCACGTTGTATTATAATATTAATTTGCCCTCCATGATGAAGTCAGCAGTCAGAGAGCGCAACAACCCGGGGTGGATCCTGCCTTCCAGTTGAAAGTTTCTTCACCTGTCAATATCCAGTAAAGATATTTTTAAATTTTATAACATACATAGAGCGTTACATTCAACGACAACTATATACAGCCAGCGTATTCATACTTTTCTCGATCTCATTCACTCTCCAGAAAAATTTCCGAAAACCGACCTACCAAATTTTCACTTTAAGCTAACTAAATACCTAATGGTGACTCACTATCCATCACCGAGTAAGATATATTAAAAACGAAATTATTAAAACGACAACAGTATACGTATTTAACACTCCTTAGTTATCCAAAAAATATATTCATCTAACCTAATGTTAAATAACCAAGTGGTTATACCAAAGAAAAATATACACCTAAACTAGGCCTGGTCATCTCAAATTGCCCCAAGGGCTGCACATAATTAAGAATACATTTTTTTATATATATATTTAGTCTGGATACACAACGAAATTAGCATTTATTATTTTTTTGTAAGTGATTGATTTAAATTTTGGATAGAGACATACAGAAAGTGTTCATCTGAAAAAACGGTATTTCAACCAGTGCCGCGCCACGGTCTGGAGGTGCCCTTCTGCAAAAAAAATGTTGAACCACCTATTTAGATATTCTAACTGATTTTTAATTTACATAAATTTTTAACGTTCTATCCCTTTTCAAAGTATTTTTTATTTAGGTGTTAAATATTATTTTTCATCATAGAAATATTATTGTACTTCTAAAAAGACCCCACATTATATACAGGCGCCCATGTGCGGTGCACAATTTGGAAATTAAGACAATGCGGCCCTGACTACACCTATTTTAGAAATGAAAAGAAAACATGTATTGAACCAACCACACAATATATTTGTATGGCAATAAGGACCTAGCGTCTTCGTTTATTTACAAAAATGCTTCAAATTTTAATTGTTTATAATAAAAATATAGTTTTACAGATTATGACCGCGGGCCATACAAAAAGACACCACAGATTGGCTAGTCCTGACCAAACTAACAAACAAATGGTTTCATCCATCAGCACAAAGATTTTTAGAATGAATTTAAGCATTTGAAGTGCTTAAACGTTGTCTATTACCAGCATTTTCTCTGTTTGCATTACAATTGGCTCTTAATTAACGCACCCACGACACGTTAAGAGTAAACATCATTTATCGTTTAAGAAATCATTTTTTTAAACGAGTTTACCATTACAAAAATTTATATTTTCGCAATTCAATGCCGTTTATTACTTGTAAAAACTACAATGAAATATTTAGACAGATCAACACATTTAGTCATAACTCATCGAGTATTCATAATAAAATATTTTTATTACAATTAGCGACTTATTTCACACTTGAAGTGTCAATTTTAAATAACATTCAAAGTGAGACACAGCCTCATCGTTTCATATTTCTTTCCAGGGTCATCTTCAAATAGAATCTAGATATTATTTATATGTTATGACAGTATATATATAATATTTTGTACAGGTCAAATTTTATTAAAACGAATTCCGAAGTAACCAAATCACAAAAATGCAGCAAATATAAAATGTCACATCAGTTTTCTTATAAAAGAAATAAAAAAACTAAGGTTAGAGCTGTCAGATCTTAATGGTGATTCCTCTGGACGATGCATAAATGCTTGTTGGTTTCTGTTTATGAACAATGTGAACGTGTACAGCTTTGAGATCCAGACATTCCGTAAGGAGTATAGATCAAATCTACTGATAACAATTATCAAAAGTATCTTTTCTTAGATTAAGGAATTTCAGTACAGTGATATATAAGTATAACAGACGTTGATATAGCGGGAAAAAATCCGCAAAGAAGTAAAAATATAAACATTATAAAATTTTTGGAAAAAGTTGTTTGACGACCAAGATGCAAACATAGATTTAAAAGGGCTAGAATTTCCTGATTCCTGTAGGTAGTGGCGTAGCTACCAAGGAGCAGTTGGAGCAAGTTAATCCAGGCGTACGAATCAAGGGGGCGCAAAATATATTTAGAGAAACGAGAAACCACAAATTCTGGACAATAGTAAAAATTTGAAAAAAAAAATACAAGAAACCATGCAAAGGGGGCGCAACGATTTACTTGCTCCAGGGCGCTGAATTTGTAGTGATGCCATTGTCTGTCGGACAATACAGAGTAATGCTGGAGAAGAAGCAGCCGAAGAAGATGGTACAGTGGTAAGAAGTAGGGAAAGGTGACCTTGGGTATCACATCACGACTTAAAGTGAAAATGGAGATGAAGTTATGGTCTTGCAAAATAAGGATGATAGTAAGATAAATAGCAAGTAACAAGAATCAACAAGCATATAACTTTAAAACAATATAGCCTATAAGATTATAAACATAGCATTAAATAATTGTTTTATTCTCTATGGTTAAAAGAATACAATAATGTTAGTGAAATTTCAAGAAAAGAATCAAGATTTGTTTGTAATTTTAAAGTCTGCTGTTCGTTTATAATCAACTCTCTAAAATTACGAAAATGTAATGGAATTTTGCTACCTGAAGAATAGTTAATACACGTTATTAGATCGTCAAGATGCGATCGCATCATTGATACATTTGTTTTTGAACAAATTAGTGAAAAAGCAGTATCTAGCACTTTCAAACATCATTGACCTTGTATTGTGCTGTAAATAAAAAAAAATGCATTCGGAAAACCTACTTTTATATGAATGATATTCAGCTATAACAGACATTTCTTCAACCGTATTAGTCCGATATATCGAGGTTCTACAGTATAGTAAAATATTTAGGTCAAATATTGTTAGTAAAATGACAACATTGCGTCATTTATACTATTGAATATATTAGTCATTTTGTTGAGTATTCTGCGAACACGTTAGTTATTGATTTTGTTAAACCTTCAACCAAATGGATAAGAAAACTTTTGGGCAGCGGAAAAACAACGGCGTCACTTTATAGCTTTATACTGATAGCAATTAATTGTTTATCGGTAGGTAGTCCATACATTATTCGCGTACACACATACGGCTTGAAAGTACCAAAATCCGAGCTATAAATAATATACATAGAGAAATTTATAATATTAGAATGGACACTGATGTTTTTTTGTTTTATTTGAATTTTGAATTTGGAACCGGTTGAATGTCCAATAGTGAAAAATTGTTCGTGTTAATAGCGGTAAACGCCAACAATTATTGTTTTACGTCATTTAATCAGCTTTATTTTTTAAATATATTGGTAAAACGACACGTAGTTTAAAAATACGATTAAAAGAGCATTTGGCCT